>PVIJ01008859.1:0-70945 GCA_004024925.1 Scalopus aquaticus
ATCTCTTCGTTGATCCATTGGTTTTCCAGTAATGTGGGTTTCAGTCTCCATGAGGTAAGGAGGTTTCTTTTTTCCTTTCTATGATTTATTTCCAGTTTGACTCCTTTATGATCGGAGAAGAAGGCTGGTACGATTTTGATCTTAGTGTATCTGCTGAGGTTTGTTTTGTGGCCTAATATGTGATCAATCCTGGAGTATGAGGAACTCATGTATTTGAACTTTATATTTTCTTTGCCTGTCTTCAGTATTTACCACTTTCCTTGACTCTTTTTTTCTTTATTTCTTTTTAATTTTAAAGTCCCCCCCTCTTCATCTTTCATTTATCTGTTGAGATAATTTGTTTGCATATTTCTAGTTGTTTCATTTCTGATATAGTTTTTCTTACATTTCCAATTCTGTTCCAATGCAATTCTTTAATTTCTAAGCTATTTAAAATGAAGGTTTATATTGTCCTTTGTGTATTGTATCATTTTCTTGATATGCTTTAACCTGTTAAATATAATACTGCAGTTTTAAACCAATCTGTGGCTATATTACTCAGGCATATTCACTGTGTCTCTGTGTCATACAGTTCCTTGCTGTTTTTGTTTTGGTTTGTTTTCAGTAACTTTGCAGGATTGTGTTACCATTTTATATTAAAGGTGTTTCCCTGAACTTTTAGGAGAAACATAGGATAGTTTTTCTAACTTCACAGAACTCTATCTTCTGCTGTTTTTTATGTGCTGTTAAAAATATGGCAAAATTACAAGTGAAAGACTGGAATTTTTAGTGAGATATCAGAGCTAGTGAAACTGATTTGGGAGTTGATTTTTTTTTTAAGTGTGGTATTCATAGCTAAAATATTTAGAATGGATGAGCTCTCCAAAGGAACAAGAACAAACGTCCCAAAATAGGATATACCAAAAATTCATACTTTCTGACAAATGGAAAAAAAAGTTGGAGAAAGAAAATAGTCATAGAGTTAAGAGAAATGGGATGATGCTTTGGAATTAAAAGGAGACTTTGACTGAAAAGAGATGGAAACAGGATTTGAAAAGACATAAAGAAGGTTAGTAAATTTGGGGCTGAGTGAACTCACTCTTATCTTTGACTAGAAGAGGTAAGAGTAGCCTATGTAGAACACTCATTTGACCAGGGGAGACAGGAGAGGATAAGATGAAGTTCACATAAACGGCAGAGTTCAAGAAAGCCATATTCCAAGATAATTCCAATCTGATTGTATTTGAAAGGCAAGGGAAAGAAATTTGTGAAGATGGGAAGATTAAAGATGCTGACTACAAAATATAATTGAGAACCAAAGGAAGCTTGAAGAAATTTCGTGGGCATTTCTTACTCTGCAGTAGGAGGAAAAGAAGAAAAACACAAAAAGGCATATATACTTGTAATGAAGAAGAACAATAAACATTGAAAGATGCTTCAACTAAAAAAAAAAAAAAAAGACAGGTTTCTTTCTAAAATCCTGACTCTATTCCCTTGCTCCATTCTCTTCTACATTTTCTCTTTATCTTTGTTTTCTTCTTCTTCTTTTTTTTTTTTTCTTTTTACCAGTGTGGGCCCTTTCTTGGGAGGGAGTCCTGTCTGCTTACTTTAGAATGGTCACTGGGGCCTGCTTATCCCACTCTCCCCCACCTTGCCCAAGGTTTAGTAGGGGTCCCTGTGCTCACATATTATTGGATTGTTGGATTATTAGATTGGCCAAAGCTCCTCAATTTAAGCTTCTGTTCTGAAATTGGTTCACCATCTTTTCTGGTAAAAACCTTTTGGCATAAATCCCATTTTCTTCCCCTCTGTATCCTACACAAACACTGATACCATGCCATTTTTTTACTATTGATGTCTTTCCTCACCTGCTTGTGCTTGGAAATTCATGAACATAAACGTCATTAACTAGATTTGTTGTAAATGCTATCTATGAGGTTTCTTTTCTCCTCTTTCTCTCTCCTTCTGTTTCTTTCCTGCCCTCTTACTCCCTCTGCCCTCTTCTCTCTGTGTGTTTTCTTTTTCTTTCTGATATCTAGATGTATTGTCTTTTTAAGACCACCTGAATTCATGTATGTACTTTTTTTAAAATTGGATTTTAGTTGAAATCAAATACAGAGAAATGCTTTAAACATGGACTATGTTTCTTGAAAAGTTTAAAAATCACTTGCTTTAGGTAGCACAATCCCACCAAAATATCTCTTGGTTGATCCACATTTCCCACTGCACCCACTTCTATTTTGGCTCAGCATAGGTCCTGTGAAGGAGAATTACTCTGACCTGGGTAATAAGGGCAGACAAGGAGGTCTAACAGGTAGAGAAATAAGGCAAGATTGACAGATATTTTAAGTAGGAATGAACAAATGTATTATGTTCAGTAAGAAGACATGATTGCGAATATAGGAAGACATAATCTAAATCATTGATAATTTGATAATTATGATAAATTATGATAAAATTATTTGGTCTTTAGATCTTGTGCTGATACAAATGGCTTATACTCTGACTCTGGATCATAAGATAGGTTTCCTTGACTCACATTAGTCCTGCCTAGTAAGAAGTTTGGTTCTCTGTAAAGGCTTTAAAATAGTGATAAGAAGTCAGGAGCACAACCTAGTGTATTTAGGACAGGACATAATTTTTTTATTTAATCTCAAACTATATGCGAATTTTTTTTAATGTTTCTCCTGCATTACTCACTGCATACATTTTGGGAAAGGTGTTACTTAATAATATTTACAAGACACATACCATTTTTGAATATACTGGAGAAAGTCCTTAAAAGGATGCCATCCTAAATCCTTGTGAGTGTAGTTTGTTACCTGTAACTGAATTTTATTTTTTCACATATTATGATTTGTTAAAGAGTTTGTGTATATACATTGATACAAAAATCCTGAAATTCTTTTATTTCTGAAAGTATTTAACAAGTGCTTGAGAAAAAGACCTGGTCTTTTCCCCATATCATATAGAAATACGGCAAAATCATAAATACCTCAGCAAGTATTCAGCATGGGAAGGGAATATTAGTTCAGGTATTGGTCACAGCTACATGAGGGAAACAGAGGTTAATTAAAAAGTTAGAAGTGAGCAATGTTTTAGATGATGAATAAGATTTTGACCAATAGAATATGAAAGTGGGGAATGAAGAAAGAATAGATCATCCAGATGAGGGACTGGCTTGAACAAAGCTACCAAGGAGGAAAGCACAAGCAATGCCAAATTGTTTGACTAGATTATATGAGATAGAAAGAGAAGTTTGGAAAATTAGCCCAGAAAGCTTATCCAGACTATCAAGAAGTGTATGGCAGGTAGAGGTAGCTATACTTAACTTTGAATAAAGGATCCATCTAAAGTTCTCAAATCATAAATTTATATGATCAGAACTCAAATGATACTGGGTTGTTAGTGGGTCAGAGAGGAGGGATACTGAGGAGGGATACAGAGGCAAGGATCCCAGGAGTAGCAACTGTGGACTTTATCATGACAAAGCAAGTTGTTTCTTTAAATTTGAACCAGTGCCCCCGACTCAGTGTTTTATCCCTTTGCACACGTGTGCATGTCACTTCGATGTCTGTTGTCTGAAAAGTTGACTGTTTAGTCAGAAATGGTTTTTCTGTATTCCTGGGCCATCTAATAATAAGCAGAGATGCCAGAAATTTCCAGGATAAAGATCTTTAATGATATGTAACAAATTAGATTGTGAAAGGTCGGGAAAACACATTCTTTTTCATTGAAAATGAAAGACATCTGGACTTTTTGTTGTAAATATTTTATAAGCTTAGGACTAGGCTAACTGATGATTTTAGGGAAAATTTGCAGTAAAACGTATGACTTTAAGCTCATTACATGCTACATATATTTTAAAAGTCAGAGTTACATACCTATATATTCTCTCAAGAGATGAAAATCATTTTTTGAGGATTTTTATGATGTCAAGAATATGCATATATTTTTAAGAAATAATCTATGGAAGAGAATAGAGCTCTTCTTTCCCCTTAGCCAGCCAGCACTATGAATTTCTGAAAAATAGCCACAAGACTGCCTCAGATTTTTTTTTAAAGATTTATTTATTTATGCATACAAGCTGGGATACAGGCCAGAGGCGTGTGGCGGCTAGAGGGTTCACCAGAGACAGAGTGAGAAGCAAAACAGGCAGAGCGACGAAATTATACTGCTTAGGGGAGCAGTGGGCAAGGCAGGAGAGGTCTGCCCCGCCATGTGGGAATCTCCCCAGCCAGGGTAGAACTCGCGTCCCTTCTGCCGACAACTCCACAGTACAGAGCTTAATCACTGCGCCACCAGGGAGGCCCTACCTCAGATTTTTATGGCAAATTGGTGATAAATCATTATATTTTCTGCATGATCAACAACTTAAAGTGTGAGAATTGCATATTTTAGCCTATATTTACAGCTATAAAGTATCTGTCATTATAGGGTTACAGTAGCATTTGAGTACCACCCATTAAAAGAGCAGTGTTATATGTGATGTAGACAATATTTTTCAAATGAAGTTTACATCCTGCAACCTATATTCCAAGGAACAATGTATATTTAAGAACTTAGAATCAGAAGGGCCAGTAGATGCTTCAATGCTCAGTGTTCTGGATGTGTGCTCTGTGGAACAGTAGTCCCATAGCTGGTTTGTAGAGAATTTCTGGAGACACTGCATACTGCTCACCTCACCTTAGAGATACAGGCTTACTAGAGTATTGAAGGCTCTGGAATTTTCTTCATGATGAAGCTAGACTTTTTATAACCCAGAGTTTCTGAAACTTTTTTGATTGTATGTGTGTGCATCCATTTAATATTAACACTCTGTGGAACTAATGTTACCTAGAATATGTTTTGGGAAATTAATTCAACTTATTCAATCACCTTTTTTTTAATGGGAAACAGATCTAAAGATTTACTTACTATTTACAGATCATCCAATTCCCAATTTGCATATTGTCACTTCTCTTTTCAGTACGTCAATCGATCCATTTGTGATGTAGTATTAGCATGATTGTATTTTCCTTTTCCCCTAGTCACTATTAGCTCCCCTTCTACTGATGAACTTTTCACTCAAAAGGATGATGTCAGGGATAAGCAACTCTCTCCTAATTACAAAGCCTTTGTTTAATTCTACAATACATGGCAGTAAAGGATTTGAGTCTCCATCATCTCCATTTGTTTCTTTCCCAGGTCCACTCTCTTTTAGTCACCTCCTGAGCTCCCTCCCTATATGCTGCAGATAACCATGATTGAGGAACTGGACTGCCTCTTTAATGCTGAAATGTAGCTGTTTACACCTTGCATGTCTTATTTGTGAATCACCTGCCCCCTATGCTTTCTTTATTCTCCTGTATCTGTTTGTCATTTTACCATTTGCACAGTACTTCAAACTAAGGCCAAACAGGAGCCAAGTAAGGCAAGTTAGATTTGAAAGGGTGAGTTCTAGTTTATTCCAAAATTATGCTCCTAAAAACATTTATTTTGAAAAACGAAGATAATGTTGCATGTTAAAAAATGTAAATAAATAAAAATAAAATCTGCAAAAATGATTCATAGGAGAGAGTGAAAAGAGAGAAGTAAAATGTAAGTCAGAAGTCAGTTTCGTTTTAACCTCTCCCTCTTACTAGGCAGGTACATTTGTTCAAGACACTTGACTTCTCCAACCTTGATTATCTCACCTGTAAAATAAATGACCTGGAGCAAATGCTCCCTTACTTCCCTTCTAGCACAAACTTTCTGTGAGTCAGTGATATGTGAGTATGAATTACCCATGACCTGATGGCTGTGGGTAATCAAGATTTGGCTGCATTTGTGCAGACTGACAGCATCTTGATGGAATGACTTGGAAAGAGAAGAAAAACACAATCTCTCTTCATGTTTTCACAGCCTTCCAAGCTACGCATTTTGTAATTTACTGTGATACTGCAAAATTTAAATCAGCTTATTGTTTGTGATGGGATATTTTTAAGTCATTTTATTAGACACTATCTTCTTAATTTTGGGAGGGCTCTGGCCTAGAGAGAAAAATATGGTACTGGAAAGAATATCACTATACTGGAGAAATCATACAGCAACAAGAAAGCAGAAAGTAAACTGGCCTCCCAAAGAGTTCTTTTGCAGACTTTACCCGCAATGCCAAATGCAATAAAGGACATGGGCTGTTTCCATGGGGAAGATGTTGTAGAAAGATACAACCCCACTAGAATGTATACATAGACATAATTCTATTTAATTCAGTAACATCTCATATGGCAAGCCTTTTTTCCCTCTAGGAAAACCGTACTGACAAATTGGTCAAGTAATCCTCCCTGGAGAGTAGAACAAAAAACACAGGCTCTCTGGACCATGTCAGGGTTCTAAAAATCATCAAACAAATTGCCTGCAGAGCAGATTAAAGTATGGGAGTTGGATGCTCAGTTCTAGCACCAAACTCATGCTGAATTCTGCAACATCTTTTAGGAGGTTCTGTGTTTATTCTCTCTATAGGTATTGCTTATCTTGGAACTTCTAGGGTATCTCTCATTCTCTCATTTTTCTCCTGGAAACTTCTTGCAGTGATTTTTTTCAAAGGCATCCATTTGATCACTAGGAAGCTTGAAGGAAAGTGGAATCGACTGCTTCAGGCTAACATCATGCTTCAGCCCCCTTACAGCACTGCGTGCTCTCCCAGATCCTGAATGAATGTGCCTCACTAGGAGAGAGAGGGAGACTCACATGAATAGACATTTGTTTTCACATACAATGCTAAACTGGGATTGCTGGCCCATGCTGTTTTGCATCAGCAGATGCTTTAAGAATGCTGTGAAAACATCTTATAAAGTAGAAAACCTATCATTTGTAAAGCTGCAAAGAGAGAGCTTTGTTTGCCCACATAGCATTTCTCAATGGAACCCCTGAGGCCACAGGTTTTTTAGGACAAGTTTCAACTCTACTTAGTGCACATTTATTGTGCTAAGGAGAAAAGGCCCAAATACGCAGGGCGTACTATTGTGAATCTTGTAAAGGCAGCATGAGTTTAAGATTCGTCTGTCTCTGAACTGGAGCCAGTTCACAATTACCTGTGATCAAAAAGACAGAGTATAGACAAATTAAAATGGAATCCACATAATCTTTTATAGACATTGAAAATGCCGCCCTTACCTTTACTTGTTTAGTTATTTCCAACAGAATAGCTTGCAAGTAGCAGCACTTGTACATTTGAGTATTTGGATGAGAGTCTAGCCAACAGGAAAAATAGATTCAGCCATGTGGGAATAGAATTTCATTTTTCTCCTCTATTTTCCCCCATTCCCTATTCTTCTATCTTTTATTAATCCCACAGCGACATCTGTAGCACCATGTCCATCCTAGGAACTTGGAGAGGGGAATTAGATATTTGCTTGTTAGTTACTCTCATGATTTGGAGATAGATTTAATTCACATATAAGGTTAATTGTTTTGTTTTCTTCCTTTGTGATCTGTGATTTGGACGGCTTGTAATCCAGCAGTTTTACATTGATTGACCCCATGTATGTGAATTTACAGCTTCCAGCAACCTAATACAGATTTAAATTATATCAGTACTAGAATTTACTTCTCTTTCCTACAGTAGAACCATTTCCTCACATGCATGAAGCTGAAACAAAATTTCCTGAGCGGAAATCAGCATTGAGAGATGCTGTTAAATGACAGCAGTATTGTATTTTATTGTGGTTTCAAGTAAGACAGTACTTTTGTAAAAAGGCACAGAAGTTTTAGATGAATATGGAAATAACATGATTTTTACATTCAAACTCTGGAGATTGAGATGGCTATAAATGCTAAATAAATCAGTGAGAAAATTAATGATGGAATAAGTAAATGAAAGTTTTGAATCTTGAAAACAACCTAATCAAGAGAAAAAAAAAGAAATACCCATTTTTTTTGAGCTGCACACCAGAGAGATTCATGAGGTTCAGACTGTTTCTTGTGCCATCTTTACTCTCCCCGCCCCCCAACATTAACTCATCATTGTGACTATGGCGTCAACCACAGCCTTGAGGCATTAACTGGAAGACAGGTATATAACTTGGTCCAGATTAGAAAATTACACCACCGGGTGTTAAATGCTGAGCAAAGGTGAGTCTGGACTAGTCCAACTCTTCACGGCCACAATGCCGAGCCTCTGGTGCAGTTAACTGCCACCAAGCCACTGCTGATTTCTGGTGGGCAAATAGAATGAAATGACGCCTGAAAGAACTTGTTGCTAACACACATAAAGAGTGGCTTTATACTTAAGTGGTTGTAGAAGGTAGGTCTTTATTAGAACAGAGCAAAGAGTCTCCAGAGCTGAAGCCTCTTTTGAAGAAAGAATCTGTGGTGTTTACACTCCTCCATGATCTAAGAATCTTAAATATGAGAGAAGTGGGCCAGAAATATTCATGTTAACTCTTAAAAGCAAGAATTCTGAGAACAGTGATCTTAAAGATTTTAGGAGTCTGGATCATGGAGAATGTTAAAATAAAAGATATTGATTTGCGTTTAAATGGTTACCAGGTTCTTGGAATTCTAACTTCTTGCATTTAGTAATAAAACCTTGCATACTTAATATCAAATGTATTTATAACCATATTTTACTTTACTCTTTGACTCTATTTGAGCATTATTAAGAAAAACTCAGTGGAGTGAATTATTTAATATCCCTAGTCACAGAATTTGGAATAGAGGGTTAATTAGATCATTATCTTTTTCATTGTATAATTATTTATGTCTTGAAGTGAACCTCTCCTCATTATTAAAAAATCATTATGAAAATGCATTTTGCATTTTAAATTCACTGGCAGTTACCCATGAAAACATTTGCATGTACAAGTGTTTTCCCTTACAGTGGTATGGAATTATTAAAAGTCTAAGGTCATAATTAATAGTTTTGCTCTATCCTGCAATCATTTCACAACCAACCATCAATTTCATAAAAGGACTTAAGAGGAAGCATCATGATACTCGACTCTCAGCTACACATATTAGGAGTTTAAGACTTATTGAATACAAGAGAATTTGGTAACAAATTTCTTTACCTCACCTAATTTGCAGTTTGGTAAAAGAAATTATTCTAATCTTTGCTCCCTTATATTCAGACCTGTTTCTTTCTTTGTCTTGTACCATCTTCCCTTCCCTTTTTCTTTGTGAAAGGATCAAGATCATGCTGATTCATGGTGATTAGAGGTATACTAGTGCTCTCTAGAGAACTGCCTAGAATCCCCCTCCACACAGGGTCACCCAGCAAGAGTTGGGGGCCTGTGCACATCAGCCTGACGCACACTGACTGCAGTGCTTCTTTGGATCACACATGTGGTCAGTTTGGGGCATGGGTGCTCAGGCAGTGAGTCACCCCACCAAGTCATCTGTCATCCAGTTTCAGACTTGCCTGTTTCCTCTTCCCTGAGTGCAAATTTGAGGCATAGCCAGGTGGTCTCTGAACCAAGTACTTGAGATTCAAAGGGGATGAATAAAAAGAAGACCTTAGCTCAGGACGTAGAGTTCCTTTGACAAACAGATTCATAATAACAATAAAACATGCATCTGGATTTCATACTGGGCAAACTTTTGGTCTCTTTTTTAACCAAAATGTAGAGCCCAACACCCAGGCAGTGTAAACCCAGAGTCCCTCAGGAATGATAGCGTTTGGTAGCATGGTGCCACTCTTGTCACACACTGCGTGACGTCATCTGACATTGAGGTGAGAGTGATTTCTAATCTTATTTCTGCTGCCACTTGCTCCTGAGGGTAAACCAAAAGTGCAGGGGCCTCCCTGGTGGCGCAGCAGTTAAGCGCTGCGCTGTGGAGCTGTTGGCAGAGGCCATGCGAGTTCGACGCCCGGCCAGGAGATTCCCACATGGTGTGGCAGACCTCTCCTGCCTCGCCCGCTGCTCCCCTCAGCAGTGTATCTCCGTCGATCTGCCTGTGCTGCTCCCCACTCTGTCTCTGGTGAACCCTCTTGCCTTCCCATGCCTCTGGCCTCTACCCCAGCTTGTATGTATGTATGTATGTATGTATGTATGTATGTATGTATGTATGAATAAATAAATAAATAAATAAATAAATAACAAATAAATCTTTAAAAAAAAATCCAAAAGAGCAGAGAAAGTGACAGATTGGCAACATGTTTTCTCTCATTAGCAATATCACTTTTCACTGCTCTGTGCAGATTAATTTGGAATATGAATGGAGTAGCAAGTGATTTAGAAGAGAGGAGGAGAAATCCAGACAAGGGGCAAGGTAAAACTACCCCTGCCAAGCCTGCAGGTGGACAGTTTGCCCTAGCTTCCAGATGCCTTCTCCTTAGTCATGAGTACTTTTCTTTCCTCTTTCCCCAAACACTACTTTCAGTTCTTCAGTTTTCCTTGAATTTCATTCTCCATATTGGTACCTGTTATTTCCCATGGGCATCTGTCGTTTGTCTCTCACCTAGATCCAAGGGCAGCTGGTTACAGAGTGTCTAGTTCTCAGCTCCCAGGCAACATATGACTTGCCCTTGATCATTCAGCCCACTTCAATTCAAACTCACTCAAGGGTGATCAGGGGATCCTCAAGAAGGAACTGCTTTTGAGAACTGTGACCCAGGGAATGCTGTAGGGAGGGAAGGTAGGGGACTGATGGGAAAGTTAGAGAATCTCTGACAATTCCGTTCACCAAGGTCTAGAACTCAGTTGAAAGGATGAAGCCTGTAGGTGATTTGCTGAAACTGTCTTCCTTTGTACTGTCCTCTGCAACAGTCGCAACCTTCAACTGGAATATTCTAAACCAGAAGCTTACCAGAGTCCAGTTTCATGTCAATAACTCATTATGTCTTTTTTGCAAGACAAGTGTTAGTGGGATGGGATTGTGACATCGGCCTTGCACTTCACAGTGCCTACAGAGCTTTGCTTAGGCTTGTGAACTCTCCAGGCTAAACAGAAATAGGTCCTTCATGCTTACCAGGAAAAGCTACTTAGCTGGACCACAGAGTCAGTTTCTCTTTTGATCTCACTTTGTTATGCCTACTTGTAGGTGATAGTTAAGGAATAAAATGAATCTGGCCCCATGTGAATAGTAGGCGTTAACCCAAACCATCCCTTTCATAATATGTCATCAGTTGATTTGGATGTAAATTAAAACAATTTCTGGTCAACTTGTTTAACAGGCTTAAGTGAAGTAAATGCCCTCTTCAACTACCTATGATCTGGTTTAGTTGGTATAAAAAATGTAGTAACAATCTCATTCTGTAAAATGATGCTCTTTTCATGTGTTCCTTCTTTGAAGTAAAGGGCAGAACTGTGTTTCTTTAAGCTTCTCCTGCTAAAAATAGCAAGAAAATTGACTTTTTTTTTTGTTGGTTTGTTTTTCTGAATAAGATTGAAGAATTTTCTCTATTCTGGGTTAGGGTTGAGTTCTCATAACTGTTTATCTATACTATCTTCCCTATCATCATATGACAAACATTATTTTATAAATCAAGAGCTTATATTCATGCTAGACACATTAAATTGTAATTTATTTTAATATCCAAACTAAAAATAATTTTTGCAGTGGGCAAAAACCCAGATGTGTTTTTTCAGTCTCTTTTTCACTTAATGTCTAAAGCTTTATGTATTTTAGGGAAATTTGATCCATGTGTTTTTCATTTATTTACACTTAACTCATCAGTAAGTTTAGTATGAGTTATTTGATGTCTTAGAAACCTTTTAAAACCATTTTATGTGCTTATTTTATGTGCCTCTGAAATGGGAAGTTATTTTTATATACCTCAAGAAGTAAATTGTACAGAACCTATTATCTTTACTGTAAACAAATATTTACCCTTCAAATTTCAAATTTTGTTTAAAAATCTCAACAGGAATTTTTGAGTATGTTCTAGACAAACCAACATAGAACTTACTTATATTCTCTACATATAGCTATGGGTGTGTTTTCAGGAACTGTAATAGTCAAATACAGCCTTTCGAGGAAAAGTATTTGGGTCAGAATCTTCATTAGGATACGTGGCAAGTCAGCCTGAAAGTCATTCACTTGCTCTTTCTATACAACTCTTTCCTGATATCATTGATGAACACACCTCCCAAGTATCATGTATGTTTGCAGATATGCTTGTCTTAATCTACCCCACCAGCCATAGCAAAATATGACATAGTGGGTGGCTTAAACAACAAGAATTTACTCCTCACAATTCTGGAGGCGGGAAAGTCCAAGATCAACGTCCAGCAAAGATATAAGTTTTACACAGTTTCCCAGAGAGATTTCAGAGGGGTTGAGATTCAGTTTCCCATTACGGCCATCTGCTCATTAACATACCCTGTACTGGATTTCTTCCCCTTTCTTACACTTTAGCTGTGTTTCTTGAATCTTCCTCAAATAGACTACTTGCACCCAAGTTCTTGTCTCATTGTTTCCTGAAGAGCAGAAAGCCAGAGGTTGGGATATAGTGATATGAACTGCAATAGAAGTCTTACTGTAGGAATGGGTAATCACAGAATCAAGACTAGTTACTTCTTTTAGTAAAGATTTGGGGGTATTGACTACCTCAGAGTCAACATTCCCTCTCCCCACTCCCGGCAACGGTATAAATCTTACTAAGGCAGGGGTATCATCTTTTGGTTCAGCACAGGGTCTGGTATATAAAAGCTTAACATGATTTTGTTGAATAGATGATCCTTTATTTTGGTAGAGGGAAAACTGAGCTTTAGAAGGGTTGACCTTGTAAATTCGATCGATCAATACTGGTGGAACTTTTTCTGAATCCCACATGTTCTAAAGTTTAGTTCAAGGCTTTTCCCCTAACCGACTCTAAAAAGACAAGTAATTCACTGGAATATTGTGGGGATTAAAAAGCAGGATAGTATGTCGTAAGGGTAGTACTGAGCAATTAAAGTGTTCTTGAAAACAAGAAAATCCTTTGATGTGATTGGATAGTAATTGAACGTTGGTGGAAAAAAGGATGAAGAGCAATACATAAGTTAAGCAGAAAGACAAAGTAGGCCGTCGTCAAGCATCTGGGCTCCCATTTGGTGGTGGTGCTGCCAGTAGTACTAGTAGGTGTCATGGAAAGATTTTCATTGGGGGCAACATCTGATTATATCTTAGAAAGAAAACTCAAGTATTCTACTGTGCAGTGGGGCAGATAGAATTGGGCAAGATTGAGAAAACAAGATGATGCCAAATATGTCTAGGAAAGTGAATTAGCAGGATAAATGGTGAGATGTGTAAGCTGAGGTAGAAGGAAGGTCAAGGTTCATATCCTGGCTTAGGCAACTGGGTGAGGCCAATTCTTGTGACAGCTAAGAAGACAGTTTCATGAGAACTGATAGATCTCAAGGTAGCTGTGGAGCACTGAGACGAAGCTATCTGATTTTAGAGCATTAGATCTTGGCTGGAAATACAGGTCTGGAATATTATCAGCTCATAGATGATAATTTGAAGCCATGAGAATTAATGAAAAAAATTAAAAGACCATTTAAATAATGCTTGCTATATACCACTTACTGTTCTGAGGACTAAATATTAACTATTCAGTATTCCTGATATTAAGACAGTCAATAGCAAGTAGCTCTACTTAACTGCTATGAAATATTATTTGATATCTAACTCAGCAACTTATTAGATACTCTTCTCCTACTTTATGTAATGATAAATTAAATAACTTGAAACCATCTAGCTAGTGACTGATGGAACAGGAATTAAGTTGAGTGAATAGAAAAAGAGGAGACGTGCCATAAGTATCAATAGGTGCTTGAGACTGATCAGACTAATACAAAGCATCCAGAAATATCAGTTAAAGGATAGAATCTTTGGAGATCAAAGAGGAAAACTCTGCATTTGGGTTATGCCACTGAGAGGTCAAGAAACAAGAAGGCTGAAAGGTATTCATTGGATTTCACATTGAAAAAAGTCATCGGTGACAGCAATGTTAACAAAGTGATACAGGTTTGCTATTCACCTCAAACATTGTTCCAGCATCAGGAGAAACAGCTATGGGCAAAGCTATAAAAACCAAACAGCCTAAATAAATTTGAGGGATTGATTCTAGAAAATGACAGGACCTGAAGAATCTGTGTTGCAGGTGTTGTTTGAGGAAATTTAAAATAGGCCACATTTCCTGGAAACTGTAGCTACCCACTCTGATACCTGAACGGGCAAGACCTAGGTAACAGTAATGCTAAAAAGGAAGAAGGGGTAGGGGGAGAAAGAACACCTTAGTGGAAAATGCACTAAATATGATAACTGAAGAAGAATTTCCCCCACCTCCCAAAAACATTCTCAAAACTTATTTCTGAGACTCAAAGTCTTTTCTTTTGATATTGCTCATGTATGAGGAAATAAATGTTACATCATACTTTGGAGCTCAAAATATGAAGAATAAGAAAGAAGATTCATGTTAAATCCCTTGCTGATGGACATTGGCAGCCTGCAAGAAACATGTGGCAGAAAGTTCTCAAGGTTGGAGTCCAAGAGGAATGACTTTTACACATGCATGTAAGAGCATGTCCAGAGATGGTGGTGGAGGCTGAAGAGAATGCGTATGTTAGGAATCAGTGTAGGCAGACCTGATGAGGTAGAAACAGTTCTTTCCCTGGTCATGCCTAAACGTAAGTCAGTGGTGTTTGGACACAAGCTGCTGCGGTCACTTTTCTTTGTAAGGGACATTTACTGATATCTGCAGTGAATTCATTAGTTGTTGATGATAGTTGAATCAATCTAGGGTGTTTGCATGGAAGAAATTCTACTTTCCTTCTGATTTGCCAGGTTTTGAAAAACAAAGTCTGAAATTGGTCAGCTGAAATTGGTTTATGAATTGCTGGAAATCCCTGGACAGATTTCCAACAATTCAAAACATCACAGACAATCCTGTATTTGCAGTGGGCTTTGAGTTATTCATGAAATCCTATTGAACATCTTTTTTGCATTAATTTAGTGATATTTCTCACTGACGTCAAGGTGATGAAAAATAACACTAAACCTTACTTGGCTGACTGTGGACAACTTGGAACCCCACCAGGCATGCTGCAGGCAATTTCTGGAAGGCAGGCAGGGGGACCCGGCGTGCCTCAGAAACTACCTCAGAGATGAGCTTTAAAGAAGAACAAGTCTACAATTATGGAAATAAAATTCAAAAATATTTAGCTGCTGCCAGCATTTTTGGAAAAGTTATAAAATAATATGAAAAACACCAATGGCAGAATTGTGCAGGAGAGACATTTATTTTCACTTGTATAATTTGTGGGTTTTGGGTTTTTTTTTTTTACCGAGGTAATATTGGTTTACAACAGTAGGTGGTTCAAAAGCATGTCGTCACACCACACCTACCACCAGGGCCCCCACAATCCACCACAGTCCACTGTGCCCCTCTCCACATTTTGTTTTTCCTATCTTGTCTTGGAGCCTCAATTCCATAGTTAGATTTCTGGGATTTGTGATTGGTTTTGTTTTCTTTGGCCCTTTGTTTTCTCTGTATTTCATATGTATGTGAAATTTTAAAAGAGAGAAACTAGCACTTTAATTATTTGCCAAGATCTTCCATGGGGTTTATTGTGTTTCAGGCACTTTTCTAGTGACTTTACCAATATTAATTCATTTAATGTTCTTGACCACTCTCATATAAGGTGGGTGCTGTGATCACCCTCATTTTATCAATAGTGGTGGTGTGGCACAGAGAGGTTAAGTTCATTGTTGTTGGTCACACAGCTGGTACTGAAGTGGGATTTAAACACAGGGAGGCTGACTCCCGAATCCATGCTGTTAGGCTGTCAGGCATACTCTCTCAAAAAGGAAAGCAAAGCAAACTGCATTTCCTTTTAAGAGTCTAAACCTGTTATCTCTAATAAGAGACAGAGTGACTTCCACATAGCAGTTTCTCTTTGATTCTATTTTATTCTGTTGTGCTTTATAAAGCTGTTCCTTGCTGTTACAGAGCTAGCCATCTACCATACACAGAACCATTAGGCAGGGCAGACCAAGGCACTAACTAGTGACCTTACTCGGGAAGAAGAGCATGTTGTTGTCCTCATCTGTGCACTGGAGGTCTCAACTCTCACACATGTTGAAAGATTATGAACCAGAATGATTTCTATCGCATAGACTGTAATCACAGACATGTACAATTTATGGACAGCATAGCTCTAACACATTGCCTTCAGAGAATTAGTAGCTTCAGGATGTGGGGAAAAGCAAAAAATGGAAAGGGGGGAAATGGGAAAATAGCTTCTGCCCAGCATTTTTCTCTTGAGGCATACATGTTTAAGAATAAAATCACTGCATTTGCATCAGTAATAGCTATTATTTAGAATAAGATGTATGTTTCTGACATAGACTCATGATGACATTTTTTTTTGGTTTGTTTGTTTTGCACAAATATCTGCCCATGCAATTGACATGTTGGAAATGAGGTTCTTTGGGTATTTTTGTGGAGTTACCCTAGCAATTCTTTCAGCCAACAGCAGTTTCCCCAAGAGTTATATGGCTCATCATGGAGAGACTTGTACTTCTCCCAGTAGATATCTAGCAGTCAAAAGAATAGACCAGTTGTATTAAGATCTATTCTCTCTAGTTCAGAGTTCTTGCCACAGATTCTGATATCTAGCAGTCTATTAGATATCTTTTTTAAAATCATATGTATTTTATAAGATGAAAAAGAAGTCCTTCAACTTGTCAAAAATTAGATGAAAATCTATTTTTGATATACTCAAGAGTTGTTTTTTAAATTATTTTCTTACATCATTGTTCATTTTTTTACAGTATTTGGTTTCTCCAGTATTTGGAGTCCTCATAAATCTCTCACCACCACAGCACCTGTGAACCATCACCATAGTCCCTTGTGCTCTTGTCTCCCTCATTTTGACTTCCTTCCCTCCCCCTCCCCTGTTGCATTCCTGAGCTATTGTTTGCCTGCAAGATTTGTCTTTTTCCTGACCCTTTGTTTGGTTTTCCTATATTCCACCATCTGATATTTTTCTCTTTTCTTCTGACTTATTTCATGTAGCATAATCCCTCTGTCTCCATCCATGTTGCTACAAATGGTATGAGTTTATCTTTTTGATTGCTGAGTAGTATTCCTGTGTGTGTGTGTGTGTGTGTGTGTGTGTGTGTGTGTGTGTACTTACATACACATACCCCATCTTCTTGATCCATTTATCTGTTTTGGAATGTTTGGGTTGTTTCCATATTGTCTCTTTTCTTGGCTTCTAGTTGATAGCTCAAATTCAAGAAGGCAAAAATGACCATTCTCCTACATGTAACTTTCTCCATCTTAATAGAAGGGTATTTCATTCTTCAAATTTCTGAGGTCTAAAAATCAGAGGCATCTGGACTCCCCGTTTTTCCTCATACTCTTCATCCAATGCAGCAGTGAATCCTGGGCCTGCCTTCACAGTGTGTCCAACATCCACTCAATCCTTATTTGATCCCATACTGCCCCTGTGTCGAACCACCCAGATGAGATGGCTGCAGTCACTCTGAGCGGTCTCTGCTTCTCCTCTTATCTTTCTAAGGCAGCCAAAGTGAGCCACTAAAAATGTAAGTTGGGAAATGTCACTATTGTGCTCAAAACCTTGCAGTAGGCTCCTCTTCAGAGTGAGGCTGAAGTCCTTTAAAGCCTCCTTCCTTCCTCTCCACTGCTTCTCTTGCTGGTCTGCTCCAGCCTCACTGCTTCCCGTAAGTCAGGCACATGCTGGCTTGGAGTGTTTGCACTGAACGGAAATCTCTTCTCATGTCCCCCAACAGATGCCTTTACCTCTTTTAATCTTACCTGAAATGGCACTTTCTTAATGAGGCACCCCAAGGCTATCTTATTTAAAATAGGATTCACAGTATCCCCTGCTTTGCTTTTCTCACAGCACTTGTCACATAGCAAATGGAAGATATTACAGATTACATTTAGCATCTAGTATCTGTTTTTTCTTACTAGAAATTACATTCCTCAGGAGGAAAGATCTTTACTTTGTTTCCTGAAACTTCCTAGGTGTCTATAATAGCATCTGACTCATGGAAGGTAACCAATTAAATTTTTTCTGAACAAAGAAGTAACTTTTATGTTGGACCTGCTAATGAAGCCAACTCTAGCTGCCTCGCTTCTCCATTCCCTCATGATTAGCCCTCTGAGCATAACACCTTTATTCTAACATTTAAATAATAAAATATTTTGTTTTATTATTTAAAATTTTACATTCTTGTGTTCAGTATAGGGCTAGAAATAACCTCTACTATTTTAATTAGCCCCATCACAAATGTCATTATCTAAAACACAAAAATAAGCTTCTAGAGAAACATCTGGCAGGTGGAGTTGAAATGACTATAACTTTACAAGTTTCCTAAATTATCTTTCTATTCTGAGAGTCAAAATGGATCACTTCCCTTTGGATTAAAATAAAAAAGAGCTGTTGCATTTATTTAGGACTGGAGAAGATGGGCAACATTTTTGCTTGTGTCAATGACTCTTATTAAAGAACAGATTTGCTGCAAAGATTTTCCAGCCGTGCCTAAGGAGATGTGCACTGGAAACAGAGGATCCAGTATGAAATTCCTTCTATTTTGATTTAAGATGCTGAGCAATAAACAGTCCTTGAAGCTACCAGTATCCTAGGACACGGAGACAGTGTTTTCCACCTTGTTTGAATGTTCAGTTTAGGCAACACATGGCAGCTGGACTCAATCCTGTTGTCAGGAACATCCCTAAATGAAAGTGCCCAGTCCTTACTCATGATCCTCCAATTGGTGTGTGTAGAGATGTGGGCCAGCCAGCTTTCAACCTCACATCGCCTTTAATGGGGGAGAGGGAGAAAACAAAGATAAACATAGAAACAGCATGGCCAAGTGTTAAAATCACAAAATGCAGATGGGATAATTTTATCTTCCTATGCTCAGCAGTTAGGATTAGGTGGGACTTAAAAAGCTGCAATGTGATCTGGGCTGTCAGTTTGACACAGAGTGGAGGCAATTGTTCATAAATCCTACTAAACTCATAGGCCCTTTCTCGAAATTACAGTTAATTTGAAGGTACCCCAAGTGGTCGAGAATCCAGACTTTCCTTAACTAAGAGAGTGAATAGTGAAAATCATGTCACTTCTACTTTGCCAGAGCCTTGATTTTAAAATCAATAATATGTTACTATAGTAAGCAGTTTTGTTCTTGATGATGCCCTTTATAGAGGGGTTGATAGCATGGGCTCTTGGAGCCAGACTGCCCTGTTACATACTGGCTGTGTGACTTCAAGCAACTCACTTAACATGCAGTTTCTTCATCCATGAAATGCGGATGAATGACCACACACACACACCTGCTTGATAAATCTGTGAGGACTAGAGTTAATATCTAGAAAGTGTCAGTGTAGTATTAGTAAGCAGTGTATAGGCATTTGCAATCATTCCGGTAACACTTTTATTTTCATCCTGATGTTCTTCCTTTTGATGTCGGCTAGAGTATTTTTTTTAACATGAGAATTTGTTCTTAATTTTTCTTAATATCTTTACCTAGATTATTTTCTTTCTTGGTATAATATTTTCTGGATAAGGGAGAATATTGCTTCCTACTACTTTTAGTGACTGTTCAGTTTCCAGAAGAGTGGAGGTCAGGCTACTGACTTTGGAGAATGTGCAGTGATAATGTTGCCAGGTGTGCAGTTGTGGATGGGTTTGCATGGGGCTGGGGTGGCTGACTTTGCTTTCTCCTCTCTCAACATTGCTAAAAGTGATAGAGACAAAAAGATTGATAAGCCATCCTAAACCATGATGTAGCTTGTTCTTTTCACTGTGGGAGATCACAAAACCCTATTAGAAAAATCTCATGAGTTCTGGAAAAGGAATAATTTTCCATGGATTTATTACTATCTGTATTTCTCCCCACGTATTTGTTTCCTATTGTTATATGTGTAGCCCAAATCTAGATAATTAAAAAAAAATAAACTTTTTATGAAATCAGTTTCTAAGGGTCAAGAATCGATTCTAGGTCAGGTTCTTTCAAAGGTGCAGCCAAGACGGGGATGGAACTGTAAACATCTGAAAACTTGGCTGGGCTGAAGGATCCCTTCCAAGTTCATACATACACTGTTTTCAGGGGATCTCAGTTCTTTACCACTTGCACCTCTTCTTTGGCCTGCTGGCACCATGGCAGCTGGCTTCCCCTAGAGTGAATGCTCTAGAGATGTGGAAGAGCCCCAAGATGAGAGCCGTGGAGTCTTATATACCCTAATGTCAGAAGTTACATTAAGTATAAAAGCACCTGATTAGGATATATTTTAAATGTTTCAATCATAAAACCTAATCTATTGAAAATGAATAACAGAACAAAGCTATCAATTAACTATTAATGTTTGATCCTAAAATCATCCCTCCTCTCCCCTCTTCCCTAAGCCTCAATTCTTTCCTACACAAACTCTATACAGAAATAAAGTCTGGCTTTCAGGACATGGAAGTCAACCAAAGCTTTATTTCCCTTCTCATAAGAAAATAGGTGGAGTACTGCAATGACATTTCAAAAACCCGTGTTTTGAGATAAGGTTTGTTTTTATTGATGGCAGATGGGAATAGACTTCCAACGGATCCAGTTGGCTCTAGGAAAAAGAAATAGTTTTGAAAATCATCAACTGGTATTTGCAAAATGTCATCAGGGACTTTCTTTTCCCCTCGCCTGAAACAAACACAGACAATTCTATATAAAGAGAAGGCCTGTGTAAAAAATTCAGCCATGTGTTTGAAATGATTCCATTTTTATAAGACAGTTTGAAGTACCATGATGGTTGTGCAGATGAAAAACTCAAGCTAATTTGTTTTGTGGTATCAATGAATTATATTGGTCTTATTGGAATTGATATTAATACCCACCCACTTTTTTATTACAGGGTCAGTCCCTAGGGAAGAAACCTTAAAATAAAAGCAATTATACAACCTGCAACTTATTAAACCATTAAAAGGTACTTTTCTCTGATTATAAAAGTAATATAAACTTATTGTAGAACATTTGAAAAATACCAAAAAAAAAAACCCACCAAAAACCACTATAAGGAAAATAAGTTATTTAGTTATTTGAAATCCTACTGAAAGGTAACTACTTAAAAAGAGATCATTTCTATTCATTTTCAGCCTACCCCTGTTCTTTTTCTATGATATGCCTCATGTACGTGTATGGTACATGGATAACACGTGTAAATGACATACACAAAGATCTTACAAAAGATGGAAATGTATAAGACTCTGGCTATGAAGAATGAAAATTTAAAGTAATAGTGAATGTTTTTCATATAAACAGAATTTCCAATATTGTGGCCAATTTCTGGGTGACCATTTTCTACCTCCTGTACACTGCCAAACTGATTTGTAGACATTGTTTACAATTATCACTCACCTGGCACGTTTTCATCAGCTCAGAAAGAAACTCTGTTATTAATGAACAGACATTCCCCAATCCATCCTCACCCAGCCCCAAGTACCAATCTATTTTCTGTCTCTATGAATTTACCTTTTCTGGACATTTAATATTAATAGAATCATATTATGTGGTCTTTGGTGTTTCTTTCCTTTCACTTGGCATATTGTTTTCAAGGTTCGTCCACTTTGTACCATGAACCAATACTTCATTCCTTATTATGTCAGAATCCTCTGTCATTGTATGGGCATGCCACAGTTTCTGTGTGTGTGTCCATTCATCAGTTTGTGGACATCCGGGTTGTTTCTATTTCTTGGCTATTACAAATAATAATTGTGATCATGTGTGTACAAGTTTTAGTATGAACATAGATTTATTTTTTACTTATTTGAGCTATATATACCTAAAGCTGTAATTACCCTATCACATTAAACTGCCTGTTTAAGTTCACTTCATCTTAAACTTCATTTTTAACTTTTAAAGAAATTGCTACGCTTTTTTTAAAATTTTTTATAGGTTTATTTATTCATACAAGCTGGGGTACAGGCCAGAGGCGTGGGGGTGGCAAGAGAGTTCACCAGAGACAGAGCGGGGAGCAGAACAACCAGATTGATGGAAACACACTGCTGAGGGGAGCAGCAGGGGAGGCAGGAAAGGTCTGCCGCTCCATGTGGGAATCTCTCTTCCACAACGCAGCGCTTAACCACTGCGCCACCAGGGAGGCCCTGAAATTGCTAAACTTTTTTCCAAAATGGCTGCACGATTTTGCATTCCTATCCACAGTGTATGATGATTCCTATTTCTTTTCATTCTTCCCAGGATTTGTCACTCATTGTCTTTTCGATTTTACTCGGTGGGAAGTGATATTTCATTGTGGACTTGATTTGCATTTTCGTAATGATTAATGATGTTTAGCATCTTTTTATGTGCTTACTGCTCATTTATATGTATTTTTTTGAAAAATGTCTATTCACATCCTTTGTCCCCTTGTATTTGCCTTTTCATTGTTGAGTCAAAATAGTTCTTTATATAGTCTGGATATTAGGCCCTTATCAGATGCATGATTTGCAAATATCTTCTTGCATTCTGTGTGCTGTCTTTTTACTTTGTGGTCAGTGTCACTTGGACATTTTTAATTTTGATAAAGTACAATTGAATATGTCTAATATACGTGATTAAGCCCATAGATAAATATACAAACACACACGTACATGAAATCAGGGTTATTATTGGATAGGCCTTTGAAAATGGTAACTGTTTAAATGAAATTACTCAACTTGCATTATTTCAGTGAAAAAAGTAAAACCATTTTAGAGCAAACAATAATTGACTCTTTTGCAATACAAAAGGCAATTCAGTAAGTTCAGTATATCCTAATGTCTTCAGAAATACTTTTTTAGTCCAAAGTTCTCTCTAAATATCCTCTTCTTTGAATATATTAAGGGAAATCCCTAGTGTTTAATGCCAGAAACACTGGTAAACTCAAGATGTGAAATGGAACTTTCTTACTTCTCATACATCTATTGGCTGTAGTCATTCAGCCTGCATGGTATTATTGGAGGGGAAATTATTTCACATTCTTAGAGCAGGTTCCGTCTCCTGTTGTTAAAAAATCAGTGCAAAAGCAATTTATTTATTATTTCTTTGGTTGTGCTCTTTTGTCATATGTAATTAATCATTCCAGGCCTAATTCAAAGTCATAAAGATTTGCACTTATGTTTTCTTATAAGAGCTTTACAGTTTAGGTCTTTGATTCATTTTGAGTTAAATTTTCTATGTGGTATGGCAGGGATCCAAGTTCATTCTTCTGCACATGGATATACAGTTGTACCTATGCCATTTGTTGAATAGACTGTTCATACCCCTACCCCCATTTTATAGTCTTTGCACTATTGGTGAAAATCGACTATTAATGTTAGGGACTCTTCTCAAGTGAATCTTTTCTCTGCACTGTTGCCAGTGGTTATTCTAAACTGTAGATTTGACCATGTTTTCTGCTGTAGAAATATCTTCATTGCTTTCCATAGATTATAAGAAAAGGGCTAACTGTGGCCTAGGCAGTATGCTAGAGAGGGCAGGGACTGTGGAGTAGACTTAGTTTTGAATCTGGCTCTGTGGTTTATAAAAGTGTAATTTGGGAGAAATTACTCAATTGCGACTAGGTGTGAGTCTCACAATGAGAAGTACCTGGCTGGCTTGCTTGGCACAAAAGCCCAGAACCATCACAAAGCCCGACAACTCAAACAAGTTCAGAAAATATCTGTTAAATGATGAATAATCTCAGTTTGCTCATCTACAAAATGGAGATTATAGCTATTTCATAGGGTTCTGATCCATGTTAAATTACATTATAGACTCCATGGATCTTCATAGAATTTTTTTCTTAAAAATACATCCAGAAAAGTCCACAAGTCATAAGCATGATGAATTATAGCAAAGTGAAGACAGTTGTGTAGCCACTACCTAGATTAAGCACCTCAGAGTATCCCCCACAAACTCCTTATCACGGCTCCTGTCATTCCCTATAAGAAGCCAGATCCCCTTATGATTTGTTCCAACATTACCTTTCTCCCAGAAGGCCTTCTTGAGTTTTCCATCTGGGGTTCAGTGCATTTTAGATGCCTCCAAATCTTCAGTATAGTCTTTATCATGCTGTATTATAGCTACCTGTTTCACTTGTCTGTCTCCCCTGTTTATTGTTGCATCCACCACCCATAGCAGAGCACCCATCTCTTATAGTAGATATTCAATAAACACTTGGGGGATGAAATCAACTGAGGTAATTTTGAGCCTGTGAGAGAAAAGTTATTTTATTTCAAGCTACTATAATAACACTTGAGAGAACTGAAAGCAGCAGAAGTTTAGCAGAATAACATCGAAATGGAAGAGCACCAGGTAAACCCATGATTTGGGTAAATCCAATATTAAACGGTTATCCAAACAACTCTATATGGGTTTTAATTAGTTATTGTTGAATCATTGAAGAATGCATCTATGGCTCTGTCTCTAGATGCAAAACAGTGTGTTGAAAACCCGGATTGTGACAAATAGTTGTGGTGTGAGACAATAGAGTGTCCTATCCAAGGTATTTCACTTTACCGTCAGCCGTAGGCATGATTGCAACCAGTGTCCCTTTTGCCAACCTGGGTGGAGAAGGAGAAGTGACATGGGAGAGCTTCCAAGCTGTGTGTCCATTAAAATGTAGTACAACCAGCAGAGAGGCAGCTAGAAGTTGTAAAGACAGTATTACTATGTATAATCATGGCTCATTGTTAATAATGCATGACACATGGCACAACTGTGTGGGTTTCATGCTAGGCTGGGTGAGACAGTGGGAACATATGTGAAGACAATTCTCTAGACCTGAAAGAAGCCTTGTATTAAAATGGGGAAAACAGGTGGTAAAGCCATTTCTTTCATAGTGTGGGGCTATCACTTTGTGATTAGCTATCTACACTGCTAGATGGATTTTGCTGCACTCCAACTCTGAAACAGCATTTTCTGATGAAATAGCCATGTAACATGGGTGTGGTATATGTGAATGGAGTGGAAATGGATTGAGGGCAAAATTAAATGGAATTTTTAACACATGGCAAGTGTGGGTGTGTGTGGGGAGTGAGGGTGCTTGCACGGCTGGGCACGTGCACACACACATGCACACTGTAGACTAGAAGGAGAATACAAACATTCTCATCAGAGCCAAAATGTTCCCCCAGCTTGGTAGCTTGAAAACTAATATGTCTAGTTTAGATGTCTGGCACGCTGCATGTGGAAAGTTTTCACATATTGTCATCTTTGTTTTAAGGATCCTTTACTGTCATTGCTAAGAAGGTTCGTGACCTTAGCACTGGGTAGGGAGAGAGGAGAGATGAATGTCAATTGGTTGTATACATAGAGTAGGAAATGATCACCAGGAAAGTTGCCGCTGCCTCAGCAGTGCTATTTCAAGCAGAGACTGCCAGCTCACCACTCTTTCACTTTCCTTTTTATCATATGCCAGGGCCTTACATGTCTCTCAGAGTAGCAATGCAGTATGTTAAGGTTGGACCTTCCCCCTTGTTTTATGGAGGCATCTGTTAATAGGTTAGGGCTTAAGTAGATGACCATTCAGCTGTTTTTCACTGAGGTGACAGGGTACCGGTGATTGAGTTTCAAGTATCTGGTCAGATGACCTGTTACATAAAGGTGTCAAGTAGTATGTCCATTGGAGAGTTTTACTTAGGTAAAAAGATACCTGGGCATTCAGAGTCTCAAATACAGTTTAAATTTTAGGAGAATTTTATTAGACTATGATTGCAGTGGGATGTGAGCATGGAAAATCATGAAAATTGCTTTGTATTTTCAGTCATCCGTGGGCTCCCAGGGTAATGTGATTTGCATTAATAAACACAACACCATCAATACTGACGCTGGTTCTCCTGTGTTAGAAACAACCTCAAGTTGTATAATTTGAACTAAAATATCAAACATGATTGTGATTCCCTAATGAAATAGGGGCTCACTAGAATTCCAGAAATTTATCATTTTTTATGAAAAGAAATTAAGGGAGCCTCCTCTCCTCTATTCTCTCCCTTTCTTGTTCCTGCTTCTTCTGCTCCATGTCTCCCCTCTACCACTTTCCTATTTTCCCTTTCCTATATTCCCCCAGCAAATAACTAAGAAAGGCTGGAAAAAGAACCCTCAGGCTAGAAAAGAACCCTCAAAAATAATAGCAGGAGGAAGATAACCATCCATGGCTTTTGTGGACCTTATTAAAAAGAAAGCCAAAGTATAAAATGATTTCCTGTAATAAAAAAACTATGTTTTGTATGCATTACAACGAAAGCATAGAGATACACTATAGTCTTCTATAAAATTGACCATGTAAACAATAACATTATATGCACACCCCCTTTTTTCCAAAAAATGTACAGAAATTTCTCATTTTAATAATGCATTATTTTTACCACTGGTGTAATCTGTTTTATATCTATGTCCTGAGAAGAATAAACTCTGGTCAGCCTAGCATAATATTATGATTAAAAGAGACAAAAGGTTTACCTGCTAAATATATCTTTCCTTCTGAACACAATTCTTACTGGTGTTAAACTATAAAATTCTAACACCACCCCTCCCCCCAACCCCCCTTTGAGAGCAGTGTGCTCCCTGGAAGTTCAGATTATATCTGGAGTGAGGTTCAGAGTAAAGGAGCTGAAGGAGAACATGTAAGCATTTTGGCTCTGCACCATTTTTAAAAACTGAGAACACTGCAGCCCAGAGAGGAACTCAGGCTCACACGAGACCACTAGATTTGCAAGTTCCCAAACGCACTAAGGCACCCACAGAGACCTCCTCTCCTTACCTCATTTTCTTCCATTATCTTTCAAGTCTCATCCATTCCCACAGGTATAAATCTTTTGACTATATTGATTCATAGATGAGAGGTGGCTCATAAACAATAAGACAGAAGTTGGACAAACTTACTGAACTTTTACATTTTTATTAATTTAATTATTTTAAATAAGAAAATATAAGCACATAAACAGAAAAACAAAGCATTTGTCCTCCAGTTTTTAGCAAAGGAAGGCAGATGACAACTGAGTTCCTTTTCAACCCCAAGATTCTGTAATTCTGAGTTAAAATAGTAAAATGACTGGAGTGTGGGGACTAGAGTTTGCCTCATAGCAACCAACAGGAGGTAGTTATGTAGTAGCTTGAGGTCAAGAAGTCTTTCCTTCTTGAAAGTATCTGCCTCTATTAATCTTCAGAACTTTTCCATCATCCTTAACTGAAACTCTGTATATATTAAACAATATCTTCAAGTCTACTCAGTCTCTCAGGATATCAGAACAAAATATTCTTCAAGATTATCTACCACAACTCTTTTCATCGCATATTACATAAGGCAACTACAGCACAGGTGAGTTAAACCATGAACTCCTCCTACTTCATCCTCCTACTCTGATTACATCACTACTCTCTTAGCTGGCTTCTCCAACCTCCCGTCTACCACATGTGTTACTTCAAACTGAATCTATTATTGCTATCTATTTTTCTTTCTCTCCTTGCTCAGGGATTGGAAGATTCACAGACACATCTCACCCAAATACCCAATCATTTCTTATCATTTCTGATGTATCTTCTACTTTGTCAGGTTGGCTTCACCCCCACACCATCTTCCCCTACCCTGCCCCTCAACATATATACATTTTTTTGAAAGTGTGATTGTAACATTTATTTTCTGTCATTCTGAAATGCAGATAGGTACAGAAACTTGCCCAGGTTGATAAAACTAGGGTTCAGATTCTGCCCTAGAAAGCTCAAGTTAGGCTAGTACTTGTTCTGATGCAGGAGGTAATGACCAAGTTCAACTGCAAAAGCCAACCCAATCAGCTTTGTTCTAGTACCAAATGACTTGAGCCACTGTTCCTTTTCTATCTTCTGCCTGAATAATATAAATGCCCATATTAGTTAGCTGTGTGAGCCCAGGGTCTGGTTCAATCCCTTTCATTAAGTATTTCATTGAATTCTTATATTTATCTCCACTTCACAGATCCAACTACTAAGTATTACACTAGTGATTTTCAATCCTGGCCTCAAATTAAAAGCACCTGGGGTGCTGTTAAAAATTGCTGCTGTTGAGTCCTCACCCCTTGAGGCTTTGATTGCTTTGTTCTGGGATGAGACCCAAGAGTATTGTAACTTGTTCAAGGTCATGCAGCCAGTAAAGGGTGGAAGCTGCATTTCAATCCAGGTAACTGACTTTAGAATCCAAGTTTTAAACCCAGTGTAGATCAGTACCTTGTTGTAGATTAAAACCATCTGAGCATAGTTTTATAGTAGGTAGGAAATACTGATAGTATTAAAAGACAAGCAAATAGCAAAAACAACTTTTTAGATGATTCTAGTGACCAACAAGAACTTGGGTTTAGCCACGATGTACCATTGCATCTCTTTGCATCTGATTCAACAAAGGCATGACTGCTTCATCTGCTAATAAAAAGGAATTTGTTGTCAGGGTGACGTGTTGGAAAAAGCCAGGGGAAGATGAAATAACAGTAACAATATTGTATTATTGAATATTAAGGAATGAAAATGGGACATGTAATTCTTTAAGTAACCTACATTTGCAAACCATTATTTGAAATAAACTCCCATTAAATCAGATCTTTGCAAGTCTAATTTGGCACAGTGAATCCTGATCATTTAATAGGAACTCCACATATGGAAATAAGTATCCACAATGAAAGGAAATAGGACTGTGACCTGCAAGGTTTCGGTGTAAAGAGTTTTGAGTGCTCAATGCAAGAACTGACAAGGACGCTGAGTGTGCTGCTACTTGTTTGAACTTCTACAGAGGCAAGTTTGTTGTTGCTGCCTGTCCTGGGTACCACTTGGTTATTAATATCACTAAGCTGATGTTTTCGGAGCATAGCCATTATCATATTTTGGCTTCAGATTCCATTCTGGTTATTGACAAAGAGTGGGTTGGGAACAAAGATTGACTTCACTGCAAGAAAGAGGCCAGAAGAGTCCATTGTCTCTAAGGACTCTGTAAAAAGTGCAGTTATATAATTTGTTGAGATGGGTTAAGTGGTAATCATCCTAATGTTTGACATTTACAAATTCTTCCCATAATACTAGACATCTAACTTAAGCTCACATCTGACACTGAAGAAGTATTGTTCTTTGTAATGTGCTCTAAACTTGCCAGTGGGTGTGGTGGTTTTTCCTTAAAGTAAACAAACAGGCTCAGATTTACCAAAGTCATTATAGAATACAGGGAAATGAATGCTCTAGAGAAAAGAAGCCCACTTTCTGAAATGACAATTTGATCTTCAAAATAGGGGGGGAGAGGGGGTAGGGTTTATGGTAGAGACAGACATCTCTTAAGCAGTTGACAGCAAGCATATCAATCAAGATAGGAAAACTTATTGGGGGAAACCAGGATGACTAAACATGATACAGTCACACCTTTAAATCTGTATAGAGGGCCTCCCTGGTGGTGCTGCGGTTAAGCACCGTGCTGTGGAGCTGTTGGCAGAGGCGACACAAGTTCAACACCCGGCCGGGGACATTCCCACATGGTGTGGCAGACCTGCCTTGCCCGCTACTCCCCTCAGCAGTGTATTTCCTTGATCTGCCTGTTCTGCTTCCCACTCTGTCTCTGGTGAACCCTCTTGCTGCCCCATGCCTCTGGCCTATACCCCAGCTTGTATGCATAAATAAATAAATCTTTTTAAAAATTACTTTAAATCTGTAGGGAATAAGTATTAATATTTATTGATGTTTTTTGATTTTTTTCCTGTGGGGAAGGCAATGTCAACATGAAATTCTACTGATATTCCACCTATTTAATTACAGTGGTCTCTTCACTTCGAGGTATGATCAAACAGGGGAGCAGTGCTAATTTCGCCTGCCCTGTCATTATTGCTATTACCTGGTGTTCACCGATACATGTTCTCTCTGTTTATTGTCTGGTTAAATGAGATGGTTCAATATTGTTAATTATAAACATCTGACTTAGAGCTGGTTGCATGTACAACTCCATATATTGAATCCGTTCTGGTTCAGTGAGGAAAATAAAACAGTGCAATGGGTCACAACTGAATTGTTACAACAGAGCACTCCATGAATTTTAGACACTTAGGTCAAGTTTTCAAGGAAAAACTTCAACACAAATATAGTGTCTGATAAGATTAATGAAACTATCTGGAAGGCAACTATTGTGGAATACAAGGCCAGAGATTCACAATGTAAAATGCCTTTCAAATATTGATTTACTAGGATCTGTGTCGCTAGGAAGGAAGGCAGGCAGCACTCACTAGCGAGATTCCTATTAAAAAGAAGAATCAAGTATCCGACATCTGCTACTGGTGACATGATTGAAAATAAACTGAAAACAGAATAATGGATATTTAGATAATGGACTAGAGTTGAAAGACTGTATTGCTTATTAACAACATCTTACTTGATATTTTTTCCTCTGAGGAGCAAAGAAAGCACTTAATAGTTGCTTATAAAAATGTAAGATGCTTGTCAGTTTTATCCAGACCTTAAGTTGCAATTTGTCCTGTGGCTCCTTTGTCAGATGTTGGTGTGGGTTTCCTTGAGCCTTGATTTTTCTGCCTTCTAGCAGCATATACAGAGGGGTTTCTTCACATGCAGGGCTGGCACCTGGGATGTGGTGACGGCACGGGCTTCTCTTCCATGTGTTGCCTCTTCCCTGACTCTTTTTCTTCTGTGCCCTTCTCTTCCACCACCCTCATCCTTGCCCTTGTCCCTCCAGCTCTCATATTGGGTAGCACTTTATTAGATTTTATAGAAAATGTTACTGACTAACACTGTAAGGAAAGCAACTGTGGTGAATATAAAATCAGAGACTGAAAATGTGAACTGCTCTGGAAAAAATTATTTACTAAGACTTGTATTGTCACTGGCCAACTCACGCCAGACTGTTACACTTAGGTCACACACAGGAATGTGGGCTAGCTTTGAGAGATAGAGAGAGAGAGAGAGAGAGAGAGAGAGAGAGAGAGAGAGAGAGAGAGAGAATGAGAACTTGTACATACATGGAACCAACAGGAGACAAGCCACTTCACACACCCAGTAGGTAAAGGACACCTGCTAACACAACAAAGGAGGGTGGGTGGGCATACCTGGAGCTGAATGAACACATTTCTGAAAGTTTATCTGCAAAGAGTGGTGAAATAATATATTTGAAAGGGGTCACTGTGTTTGTTACAATGCTAAGGATTATTGTTTTGCTAGGACTTCTGCTCTGTCTCTGACTGTGGACAAGCAGGGCTGCATTCACAGGAAGGGCCAATTTCATCATCATGGTTCGCACTGAGGCAGTGCCCTCTGCACCAGCCACTATGCTAGGGCTTATTTGCCCCTCACAAACAGTCCTTTAGGAGACAGCATCTCTTTCACTTGAAACAAGAAATCTCAGGTTAGTTCATTTATTTGCCCAGGATCACATAGCTCGAATGCACAAAGCCATGATTCAATCTGTCTTACTCTATCGCCCTTGCCAACACTGCCTTTCTCTCAGCCATGTAATACTAAAGTGGAAGAAAATTGTAAGAGCATTTACAAGACTCAGTAAGTCAAATAAGTTGCACAGTGGTTCCCAACTGCACATCAGAATCACCTGGGAAGTTTATTAAAAACAAATATTTCCAGGGAATACCTTAGAGAGTCTGATTTAACAAGGCCAGAGATATGTCATATATGGCTTTTATTATGTTAAGATATGTTCCATTTATTCCCAATTTTTAAAGAGTTTTCATCATAAGTAGATACTAAATATTATCAGCACTTTTCTCAGCATCTATTGATATGACTACATGGTTTTTACATTTCTTTTTGTTGATGTTGTGAAGTATGTTGATTGATTTTTGAATGTTGAACCATCTCTGTGTTTCTGGCATAAATCCCACTTGGTCATGTTCTATAATCCTTTTAATGCATTGTTGGATTCAGTTTGCTAAGATTTTATTGAGGATTTTTGCATTGTGTTCATTAGGGAGATTGGTCTGTAGTTTTCTTTTTGTGTGTTGTCTTTGTTTGGTTTTGGTATTAGTGTAATGTTGGCCTCATAAAATGTGTTTGGGAGTATTCCTTCTTTCTCAGTTTTTTGAAACAATTTGAGCAGAATGCGCATTAGTTCATCTTTGAAAGTTTAGTAGAACTCGCTTGTGAAGTCATCTGGTCCTGAACTTTTCTTTTATGGGAGAGTCCGATTACTGTTTCTGTTACCTTGCTTATGATTGATTTGTTCAGGTTTTTGATTTCTTCCCTATTCATTCTTGGATGATTGTTTAATTCTAAGAATATTTCCATCTCATCTAGATTGTTGAATTTTTTCACGTATGTTCATAGTAATCTCTTCTGAATTTCTGTACTGTCTATTGTAACTCTTTTTTGTATCTGACCCCATTTATTTGAGTTTTCTTCCTTTTTTTCTTAGTGAGTTTAGTTATGGGATGGTCAATTTTGTTCATTTTTTTCAAGGAACCATCTTTTGGCTCTGTTGATCTTTAGGACTGTCTTTTTTATTTTTTTTTTTCATTTATTTGTGCTCTATTTTTTTTTTATTTCCTCCCTTCTATTGAGTTTTGGATTTTTTTGTTGTTTTTCTAGTTCCTCAAGATGAGAGACAAAGTTATTTGTTTGAGTTCTTTCTAGGTTCTTGATGTGTGCTTGTATTGCTATATATTTCCACCTTAGGCTGCTTATGCTGTGTCCATATCTTCTGAAAGGTTGTGTCCTTGTTGTCACTTGACTCGAGGTATATTTTAATTTCTTCTTTGATTTCCTCATTGATCCAGTGGTCTTTTAGCAGTGTGTTGTTCAGTCTCCATGTATTAGAGATTTTCCATGTTTTTTTTTTTTAGTTGATTTCTAACTTGATACCATCATATGTGGTATGATTTCAGTCTTCATGAATTTATTGATATTTATCCTTTGGACCAGTATGTGCAGAATGTTTCATGTGCACTTGGAAAAAAAAGGTATATCCTGTTTTTGTAGACTCAGGTTCCTATAGATGTCTATTAGGTCCATTTGATCTAACTCCTTGTTTCAAGCTATTATGTTCCTACTCATTTTTTTTGTTTCATTGATTCTTCCATTAGTGAGAGTCAGGTATTGAAGTCTCCTACCACAAATATGTTTTTTCCTATGTTTGTTTTCTGAGTTGATATTAGTTGCCTAATGTGTTTTATTAATCCTTTGTTTAGTGATTGTTGCCTCCTTCTTATGTATTGTTATCTTAATCATTATGTAGTGTTTATCCCTGACTCTAATTACCTTTTTTAACTGGAAATCTATTTTATAGTATAGCAGTTCTAGCCTTCCTTAAGGTCTCATTAACTTGTAGGATTATTTTCAGTCCTTTACCTTGAGTCTATGTTTATCTTTAGAGCTTAGGTGTATCTCCTGGAGAGAGCAAACGATTGGATTCTATTTCCTAATACAACCAAATATTTTGTGCATTTTAATTGGGGATTTTAGTCCATTAACATTTAGACATAACTGATGTAAGAAAGGTTTGTGGTTCTATTTCTTTTTTCAGTTCTTTTTGTGTCTATTTGGCTTGGACTCTAGAGCTCCTTTCAATATTTCTTGGGGGAGAGGGTTAGTTTTTACAAACTCCTCATTTTTTCTTTGTCTGAGAAGATCTTTATTCCATATATCTAAAGGAGAGCCTTGCAGGATATAGTATTCTGAATGGAAGGGCTTTTAATCACATCATCCCATTCTCTCCTTGCCCATAGTATTTCTTCTGAGAAGTCTAATGTTAGCTTGATATGTGTACCTTTGTAAGTTATCTGTTTCTTCCCCCTTGTTAACTTCAGTGTTCTTTCTTTGTCTTGAATTCTTGGAAGTTTCACCACTATGTGCCTTGGTGTTGATCTTTTTGTGTGGGTACCCTAGTGTTCTTTTGGCTTCCTGGATTTGTATGTTTTGAGACAGTTTCTTCTATTTTTTCTTTAAACACAGTCTCTGTTTCTTATTTTTTCACTCTTTGCCTTCTGGGATACTCATTATTCTTATGTTGTCTTTCCTCCTGATGCTGGATTGCTCAAGATGAATGAAGTGTTTCTTCATTTTTTTTTTAACTTTGTTTCTTCTTCCATTTCATTTCTTTGTAAGTTCATATCTTCATGTTCACTGATTCACTCTCCCACTTGGTTTATTTTACCCTGTTGCTTTCTGTAATATTTTCATCTCTTTTAATCGTTTTTCGACCTGCAATTCCTTTAATTCAATCTTTAAGGTTTTATTTTTATTCTCTGTTCACTGATTTTGTTTCTGAGGACATTCAATTGTTTTCTTGAATTTTCTTGTATTTCCTTACTGTCTTTCTGTAGCTATACTTTCTTCATATTTCTTTAGGATGGCCTGTTTGGATTCAGTATCTGATAGGAGGAGTAGCTCTTCCATGTCTTCATGGTTGGGTTCTAGAGATATGTTCTCCATATGTGGTGTTATATTATCCTTTGGATTCCTGCTGCCATTCTGTTATAATTCTGTCTCCTCCCATTTTTTCCATGACCTCATTGCTGTGGATTTTGAATCTGTTAGGTGTCTCCACCCCTCCCACATTGTGCTGGGGCATTGAACAGAAGGTAGCTGTGGATTTTTGCTATTGGGTTAGGCTCTTTGTGGCCTAGAATGAGGTGTACATTGGTTCCTGAGGTGTTGGCTGAGCAGGGGGTCAAGGGAACCTCCTTGGTGGGTGAGGCTCTCGGTGAAGGGCAGGTCTCTGCGTGGCCTCGGCTAGGACCTGCATCTGCTCTGAGGTTATGGTGGCTGAGCTGGAGGTTAAGGGAACTTGTTATGTTCATTTTAAATAAAAAATTAATTAATGTAACCTTGGAGCTAAGTGAAAAAATAAATGAATTTTAATGGATATAATTATAAGAAATTATAGTAAAAGTGTGATTTTTTAAAAAATAATTTTATTCAGGCTAAATTAGGACTGGTTGAAGCCTTGGGCATTCAATACTCATCTTTGAAAAACACTTGGGAAGCTTAAAAAAATTTTTTTAATGTTTTCTGATAGGCTAATACTGAAAACCCAGGTTCCACTAGTCCCAGTAGACAAACTTAAATCTCTTAATGTGTAAGTCTTTCTATACTTGCTTTCCAGTAATAAAGTGGGTGATGGAATTTTTAAGAAAACATTTTATGGCTCTGCAATAGATGAATTTTTCCACAGGGGTTTATATAATGACTATGTAAAAGTTAAAAAACAATGTGTAAAATAAAACCCTGTGAAGAAAAAATAATTATAAAGAATTCCCACCTGAAATGATGGAATGGTTGTAGTTGTTGAGTTCTGTATTTTGTTGCATGATTTAGTAATTAAAGGGCATTTTAGTAATCAGAAGTTCTATCACAAAGCTCTTCAGTCTTTGGTGATAAGCACTTTGGTGTTGAGCAGTAAGTTTTTGCAAATGTAGGGAGAAAGAAACATGCAAATGAGAGTTGTCTTTGGCCCATGATTCAGTCAACAGCATATGGTCGGGGAGGATTGTTCTTGTTGGATAGAGGATTTCTTGAAGTAGGATTACGTAGTGAATAGCTGAATCAAGAATCAAGAAGTCCTGATATGAAAAGCCTCTGGATTTGTGTTTTGACATCCTATGGAGTTTGGGTGTCTACCTCTCTACTTACTGACTGCAGATTCTTAAGCAAACAGCTTAAATTTTCTGAACTTCATTTTATTTCCTTCTCTGTAAGATAGGGGTGATAAAACTTGCCTAGTAGAAATGTTATCAAAACTCTTAAATTAAATGAGGTAGCTGGGTGAAATAAGTCAGAAGGAGAAATTCAATACTGATGGTATCACTAATATGTGGACTATAGAGAAACCAAACTAAAGGCCAGATAAAAACAAGCATAAAATCTAACCTTTGAAAGCTGATTATAGAACTGAAGTATTTGAGGGTAAAGGGAGAGTGGTAAGAACAAAAAGGAAAGGAAGCACAATGGACTATGGTGGTAGACTATGGGTGATTTGGTGATGGGTTCACTATGGTGGCAATACCTGATGGAGGTATCCTAATACTACTCCCAATTACAATAAATAAAATTAAAAATAAAAATAAATTTGTTAATATGTTTTTACTTTTCTTTATAAATTGGAAAGTTATAAAATGTAATTATTATAGTTTTAAAACCTTTCTCAACATAAAACCAAATTGTGTTTCTGTATCTTGCACGTATTTTTTTACAGTTAGAAATTTACCCTGATTATTTCTTCTTCACCCATGAAACTAAGCTACTAACATTTTTAAGACAAGATCTGCTAAGTTTAATGAACCCGAAGGGACTCTAGATTTGTGTTATTTGCATTTTCAAAATAAGTTATCTGCAATTTTAATACAATCAGTAACCTTCAGTACTGTAATACACAGAGAAGCATGCTACCATGAGGTCTAACTGCTAATACAATCCATTGTATACAATCCTAATCCTCTACCTTTGGAAAATCGTCTTATAAAATAAGTGTTCTCATATTTTGAGAGTTTTCCCAATACCTGGATGCAAAAGAAAACACAGTAGAGATGCAGCAGAACAATTTTAGAAGTCATAGACTCAAAAGGAAGGGTTGCTTGTGGTTTTTTGCAGCATCCTCTTAATTCCTGCTGTAGTGCTAGCATTCCAATGAGATTGTTTATTTTGAAGCATATATTGCCCTGGGTGTTGAAATAGCCAGTATTTAGATCTAAAATTACCTCCTATGGATGGTACCATAGCCATAAGCCCTTATACATCCCATGGGTGTGGTATGTGACCAAAGTAAAAAGCAAAAAGGACTGAATCATAAGAAGAGCATAATGGAGGTAGCAAAAGTTTCTGTGGACTTAGAAAAGCTTTCTTTTTTTTTTGATGGATGTTGGATGTCCACAAGACCAAACTCAATGATTTGCTAGAACTCACAGGACTCAGGAGGTGGTGATACACATGGTTATGATACAAAGTAAAATCAATGAAGGAAAAAGTCCAAATAACAAAATCCAAAGGAAACCAGAAGAAGCTTCTAAAGTCCTCTCTCTCCATACAGTGATACAGGATAAGTTGAATTCCTCCAGCAACAAGTTGTGAAAATATATGAAATGTCTTCCAGGAAGCCCAGTAGAGACTTAGCACCAAAGGACTTTTATTGGTCACACGGGCAATCGCTTCTTTGAACATATCAGAATTCCAGACTCCCTTAAGGAAAGCAGGTGTTCAGCATAAATTACACTGCTAATATAAACAACTGAGGCATAGTGAACAAGTCTTTATCAGTTCTGGGAATGGTGGGAACACTCTTGAAATCTAAGTTTCCAGATGTCATTCAGGGACCAATCTATAAGCAGGCCATTTGAAGGAAATCAATCTTTGGTCTGGAATGTTAACTGTTTTCTGCATACCATCAAAAAATTATCACAACAAAAGCAACAGTGAAAGAAATGACAAAGTAATTATAATTAATAGATTAGAATTGCCCAAAGTAAGGCTGTTTGGAATGCATTTGGAGGAAGGTAGAGTTCCATGTAACCATTTTCTCATCTATCAATTTTGTGTCCATGTACTATATGGTGAGCCCAGTCTCTTCTTTTTATCCTGTCTGTGATGTCTCCCCGCCGTTGATGACTCAAATAAATTTGGAGAGCACTGTTATTTCTGTTCCATGCTCCACACACATTGCCCACTGGATACATTAGGTCTTCGGATGGCAAAAATTACCCATGTTCCTTTCCTGCATTAAAATTCCTCAATTTGTTTCTGCCTTTGACTTTGCTAACAAAGGCAAAAAATCAGTGGATCAAGGAACAGTGAAATTCAGCCAGACTCTTTCACCCTAATGATAGGTACTCTGATATGTATTCTAAAACTTAAAACGTAACCACCCAGCTGTCTTATATCTAACTCCTATTCCCCCTCTTTGATCTCTACAGAGAGTTGATGTTCCAAGTCTCCACTGTAGAAACTGAGGAATATACTTGTATGAGAGAATTGAACCTCTGATATCTTGGTTTAGTCTGGCCTTGGGAGTAGACCTCACTTACTATGTGCTTTCTGAATTGATACTATGGCTAGGGTCCAGCCAGTGCATGGTGGAATCTAGGGAAGATAGCTTTGTAGGGTGTAGCTCTTCCTCATCTATGCTGAAGCTATTATTAGGGTGTTCTCTTTTGATATGATTGTTTTCAGCTACACATGCTTGCCATCATAACCTGCTATGTTTCATGATCAGGTGCATTCATAATGGTGTACTTCTAGTTCATTTCTTTCTCAATGATTCTTTATAGACTTTGAGAAACAAAGTCTTAAGTATGGTTCTATGTGAGCATTCTTCTTTTTTTTTAAAGATTTATTTATGCACACAAGAACTGGGGTACAGACCGGAGTTACGAGGGGTGAGAGAATTCACCAGAGACAGAGTGGGGAGCAGAACAGGCAGACTGACTGAAAAACACTGCTGAGGGGAGCAGCAGGCGAGACAGGAGAGGTATGCTGTGCCATGTGGGAAGCTCCCTGGCCAGAGATCGAACTCATGCTGCAGTGGCTGCTGATAGTTTCATAGACTGAGACTTAACCCCTTGCGCCACCAGGGAGGCCCTATGTGAGCATTCTTAATCACAATTTGGTGGGAGTTGGGTGGGGAGAGAGCAAGTACTAAATTAGAAAGTTAAATCAGTAATATCTTGTGAGGCTGCATGCAGTTTTATGTTGGTTATAATGAAAATAATAAACTGATATGAATTGCCTTTGGGTTATCCTGACTTAATAGGTGTATTTTTATGTGAAATTGTTTTGTTTTTCTCATGATTTGAAGAGTGAATAGCTTCTTAAACATAGCTGGGAATGCTGTCAAAGGAAAAGCATGACTCATGGAAAAGAGGAGTGGATTGAGGATCGGGATTTATGGGTTGTGTTTAGTCTATTGATTTAACCTCTGAGCAAGTTACTTAACCTCTTGTTCTCAGGAACTCTTTCTCACCTCTTGTATAGTAACTCTTGACCAACAGATATTTTAACAATAACATAAAAAATTGGCAAGGTGATTGATGCCAAATTGATTGGCTGTGTCCACGAGCACAGCTCAGAACCATCAAGCTTTAAAGCAATGACTTGACAGGACTAAGAGATAATGTTGGTATTTTACAACTTTCTCTATAAAACCCATGCTTGTTTGTAGTACATATGCTTCTTTCAAAAAAAAAAAAAAAAACAACCATGAGCCTCAGCAGTGATTATGTAGACTTTGCTGTGACGTGCCATCCCACCTCCAACAGAGGCAAACAATAAAACAAAACAAAAAACAGTACTTCGCAAATGCCTTCCACATGCCAAGTCCACCCCAAATTGCTTAACACTTAGTACTCCATTTCAGCTCAGGAATTTGAAGAAATTGAGGTGCAGAATAATTTGTCACTGTCCCTCAGGTAGCGAGAGGCAGAGCCAGGATTTGAAGTAAGGAAGTCTGTTCCTAGCACAGAAGCACTTTTCTGTGATGCTTCACTGTGTCTCTAAAAGGAAGAATGGCCTTCAGCAGCACACCATCACAGGATCACATCACAAAACTATCTTCCTAACAATTGGCAAAGGTCATGTGCCTGTGTGAGAGTGTAAAAAAAACCCAAACTTGGAAGGAACTAGGCATGAATTCAGATCCTACTTCAGGCAGCGTTTAACTCTAATCTTACCAAGCATCAGTTTTCTAGTCTATAAAATCAGGTGAGTAATGCTTTCTTCTGGAATGATTTGGAAGATGAAAAGAGCTCAGGCACATGAAACCCTAACCTGGATTCTGGAATCCAGGAGGGATATCAATAAATATTAGCTGAGTGGAGGACTCCAAGCCTTACTGGGCTGCACTGAGCACAGGAAAAGAAGGGTTGACTGTAGTTAGCCAAGTCTGAGATCAGAAGATTGAACCCCCATCCACTTGCTGCTACCATCTAGAATTCATCCAGAGCCACAGGGGCACACTTTCTTTTTTAATGCTCGCAACTGGCTTGTTCCCTGTAAATGCTGTATTCACGGGGAGCCCTTGGAACCTCCGCAGCAAGTTTTCTTCTCCTTCATTTAGCAATTACTTATGAGCTCTAGTCAACTGGCTCTAATGGAAGGATTTTTAAAAGCAGGTTTGCAGCTTCTTTCCATCCTCAGTACATCTTTCTTTCCCACAGTCGGTAACTTCCACTTCACATTATTTTTAATGGTGGTGGGGGGTAGGGACTGGGGAAGCAGGTCAATGTTGCTTAGCAGCGAATCTCAGAGCTGCCATGTGCTTTTGTGATTTTTTGAGACAGGGTTTTTGTCACTCTGTCAGAGAGAATCATACTGGCCTTCTCCCTTGTCAGAACCTCATGGGTCAAGTGTAGGCGTGTGCATGCTTTATAGATGGGTCCCTGTTCCTGCCTGGTGCCTGCTTAAGAGGATGGTTGCTGCTGGTTTTGTTTAATGGACACTTCATGCTGCAAATTCTCAAGTGCAAATCACCTTTTGTTTCTTTTATCCCTGGCAATAATGAAGGGCTGAACTGGAGCTTAAATAATTCTTTCAATGAATACATTAAACAGACTCTTTCATTATAGATGTTCGAGGAATGAAAATAATCTGCACAAAGCCACATTTCCTTCACAAAGTTTTAAGAGAAGTGAGGGAACTGCCATTGCGGGAACAATTAATTTTGTTTCTGTAGGAAAATGGGGAGGGGGGAGATGAAATATGTTTCAAGACTTTCGAAAAGATTTCTGGTGGGAACGCTTAACAACTGAGTAAAACATTCCCTGGGGAAAGACAGTGCTATTTGGATTTGTGCTTTTGTGGCAGTTTCTTATTATCTTCAGAGCAGATGAAGAATAGAATTCCTCCTGCTTTTGAGAGTTAAAACAAATTTTGAGAATTATGTTTCTGTAAAGGTTATGGGAGCCACTTAACATGTCATAATATTGTATCTCTCTCTTTATGGCTGAACTTACATCAAGTTGGCCATTTAAAACACTCTTTCTCCTATTTCAGTGCCCTTTTCATCTTTCCTACTGTTTTCTTACTCCCCAGGTACTTCCTCATTATTTACTTTCATTTTTAGTTGAATTAAAACTAATTCTTGGAAATTTATTAGCTTTTTATGAGCAGAGAATTTGAAAACTTTATCTTAAATAAAAGAATGAAGGCTTACAGGAATGAAATATCTGGCATAAGCACCCAGCACACATACCCAGGTCAATATCTTTCCTTGAGTTGTTCTCTTTCTAAGACACCATGCAGAGAATATTTTCTGTGTTTAAAAATGTTGGAACTGTGGTGGAGTTTCAGGGAAGTTAATTCTGACAGTGTGATGAAAATAATAGGAATTGCCAAGAGGTTAGCAGGCTGCCTTGTTAAGAAGCAAACCCATTGATAAGATAAATATTCCAACAGAGGCCATGAGTCCTGCTGTTTGAACTGAGGTGGGTATGAAATGGCCACATTCTAGTTATGGTATTTAGGTATAACATGGTATTTCTAATAACTAAAGAGGTAAAATAACTCTCTGTAGTATGTACATATTAAAAAGAAACTGTTGAAGACAGAAAAGATGCCAAAAACCAAAAGAAAGAAACTATAAGGGTGTAGTAGTAACAAAAGAGTTGAACTTCTTGAAAAAATAATTTGTTGGTACTAGTACTGTGCACAGTTGCTCCCATCATTTATTTTTCATTTTTTGAGGACCATGTGGTGGCTGACTTCAGTGAATTACTACATCTGGTGGCTTACATTAATGTCTCCTAGTGCTTTATAAACTCAAAAGAAATTTAATCAGCATGTTTGTTTTATTAATATATTAATAACCATGAATAATCTATAATGATGCATTCATTCTGCTGATAGTGATGACATTGTAGGATGATGAGGTATTGAAGCAGTTTGATATTTCATATGCAATAAAATGAACCCAGATATAGTCCTTATGTCTCTCACCAACGTTAGTTCGAAGATGGATCATAAACCTAGATATAAAATGAAAAACTATAATTTGTAGACTAAAACATCCAAGAAAATCTGTGACCTTGTGTTTGGTAATTGGGTTTTAAATAGTATGTGAAAAACATGAACCATGAAAGAAAAAAGTTGATAAGCTGGAGTTGGTTAAAATGAAAAGCTTCTACTTTGCAAAAGACACTTTTAAGGGAATGAAAGAAGAAGGCATAGACCAGGAGAAAGTTTTGGAAAACATACCTGATAATGGGCTTATATCTAAAGAGTACTTAAAATTCAGCAATCAGAAAAAAAGTGAATGGGTGAAGTTCTAAATAGACACTTCACCAAAGAAGATAGAGCTCTTAACTCTCACAAAAAAAAAAAAATCAATTTAAAAATAGGCCAAATAGGTCAATAGAGTTGACAAGCATATGAAAAGATGCTCTACATCATATATCATCTTTGCCATTTAAAATAACAAGATACACTACATACCTATTTGAATGGCCAAAAACTAGAACACTAACAACACAAATTGTGAATGTGGAAAGCAATGACAACTCTAATTCATTGCTGACAGAAAAGTAATATGGTATAATCACTCTGAAAGACTATGTAGCAGTTTGGTACAAAACTAAAATATTCCTACCATAGAACCTGGCCAGCAAGTGCATGCCCAAGTATTTACCAAAAGGAGTTGAAAACATAAGTCTGCACCAAAACCTGCATACAGCTATTTGTAGCAGCCATATTAATAATTCTCAAAACTTGGAGGTAGCCACAGATGCCTTTCAGTAGGTAAATGGACAAACTGGTTGGCAGAAAATGGAATATTATTTATTGCTAAAATGAAAAGAGTTATCAAACAATGAAAAGAGTAGCAGAATCTTAAATACATATTAATAAGTAAAAGAAATCAATCTGAAAAGTTACATACTGTATTATTCCAAATATATGACATGTGGAAAAAGCAAAATGATTGAGACAGTTAAAAGATCAATTGCTTCCATGCAATTTATATTGACAAATACAAAGCAAATCATTCTGTGCCTCTCTTCTAGTGCTTAACACCTCTTGCCTCACCCCTCCCCCATCCATCCTTTCATATTTTATCTCTTTGAGAGCAGGGATTTTATCTTGGAATTTTTTATAACTTCTAGCACATTGTTTCCCATCCACTTAGGTGCTCAGGAATATTTAAGCAAGTGAAAATTATGCATTAATTTCTAAGCAAACATAGTCCTGGATAAAAATCCCAGCTCTTCTATCAACCAGGAACCTAAACTATTAACTACAAAATCAAAATAATAATCTAAATTTATGGGGACTCAAAAAGACTCAAACTGAAGAATATTAAACCAATTCCTATTTCAAGTTAGGGAGATCATAAATGGCCTTAAAGAAAGTAATGGCTACAGATTAAAAAAAAAGAGATGGTAAAGTTTTTCAATTAATCAGGAAAAACTGAAGTTCATAATGAGAATGATAAAATTGGTGTGTGTTGTAGTAAGGAGTTGATATGAAGCAGCCTTCGGCATCCATTGGATACAGTCTCCCTTTCCATCAGCCTATGCATTGCTTGAGACTGTATTGTAACCAGTGTATCCTATTGCTATAGAATGTGCATAACTGTTAGGAATTTCCCCTTCATTGCTGCTGCTGTATTTATTGGTGAAGGTGTCCAAGAATAGCAGGTACTTGACCTTTTAAAGATATTTTCATAGATAAGCACAATTGGACTTTTCATAGAACTTTGCACACAGAGCAGAGTCTCAGCTGCTACTTATTGTTTGATCCAACTCTAGATTATTCAAAACACCAAGGCAACCAACGATCATTACCTAAAGGCTGTTTTGTTCATTGATTGGCCTTCTAAGATGCAATGAACATGAATTAATTTTCAAAACACATTTCATTATCCACTGGGAGAACATTCTATCTGGCTCTTTTCTACAGATGCAAGTTATGGAACTTAAATCTCCATATATATTGTCTAGTCTAGTGGGAGAAAGAGAATATAGGTAACCATGGTAATTAGGTATTTAGTGGTACTTCACTCACTTTCATTTGTATTTTCCTAAGGTATAATAGTAACAAAATCCCAAAATGTAAATGGGACCCACGAAGACCACTCAGTGAATGGACCAGCCTCCAGATAATAATTTCCTTGGTATTCTTGGTCATTTGGAATGATCTTGCACAGTTATTACAACACAGTAGAAATTAAATAAATAATTGTTGGAAAAAATAAGGTAACAAAGGACCAAAATTTGCTGCATCAATGTAAAGTAGGCTTAAAAACCTTAAGTTTGACAATAGGAAACTTGACAAATTTTAGAGTTTAAAAAATATAGTATGGGAAGGGAAGGGAGTGGCTTTTTAAAAGAAAGGAAAAGCACATTTTTTCATGTCTACAGAGTATAAACAAATGGAACATCCTATTTTTAGTTTGTATTTGCAAAAGAATGTTTAACATTGTCACCTACACTTCACTGACAGCAAAAAAAAAAAAAAGGAGAGAGAGAGATGATTAACATAGTACAAGAATGTATTTTGTGACTACAAAACAGAAATGTCACTTAAAGTCACGATCAGATTCTAAAATTCAGTAAAATGGGAATCTGCAACAATGTAAAATGTAAATAAAATTGGTAACATTTGTGAAGAGTGAGAAAAATATTGAGAGCACCCCTGAGTTCTATCTAGGAAAGACAAGAAGGAACAAGTTGGGCCTCCCTGGTGGCACAGCAGTTCAACACCCAACCTGAGAGATTCCCACATGGCGCGGCAGACCTCTCCTGCCCTGCCCGCTGCTCCCCTCAGCAGTGTATTTCCGTTGCTCTGCCTGTTCTGCTCCCCACTCTGTCTCTGGTGAACCCTCTTGCCACCCCACGTCTCTGGCCTGTGCCCCAGCTTGTATGCATAAATAAATCTTAAAAAAAAAAAAAGAAAGAAAAAATTATACTACTCTAGGGACTCTTACATTTAATAGATAAATAAATATTTATTTTATTCTTTTCACATCTCTCAGGAGACTGATAATAGTGTCCTGAGATATCTAGTAGGTTCTACACAATGAGGTTATAAAAATTAATAAGCATGGAATTAAAATTACATATTAAATGAAATTATACATTAGCTGGATACTATCCATTTTGTAATGGGTGACACATTTAATAATTTTAGTAATATACTCAGGCACATTTAAATGAGTTTGGTGAAACAATCTGAAAAACAGGAAAATTTTTTATTAGTGTTAAATTTGTCTAAATTACAGTTGGTTAAATATAAGATAGCCTCTAACTCTCCATGTAATATGTGTTTATATTATAGACCTTTTCCTTATCTATTCCCACTTCAGTATTTCTTTTAAGCTCTAAATGAAAATTTTTCTGCACTTACCTCATATTCACTTTCGTTTTGTGATTATTAACCAGCCCATTATCCACTAGGAAGTATTTAAAGAGCAGTTGGAATTTTTAAGGGGTTTATGCTTTAGAGAAATATAAATTTCCCCTGTAGTCCTAAAGTAGAACATTCCTAGTTGGTATGATTTGGTAGATTATTTTTTGCATCAGAGAATGCACACAAAAATTCCATTTAAGGTAATCATATCAGTGTTCCCAGACACCAAAATTATAGACAAAATCATACCAAATAAGCACATCCTGCTTTCAAATAGAAGGGAAACCTATAGCCCAAGTACCAATTCATGGAACTTTGGAGACTGGCTCCTCTGGGTCAGGATACTCTGTTGGGTTTGGGACTCTGGACATGAACCAGACTCTTCTCTCATGGAGCTCATATGCTGAGGAGTCATAATTTCAAAGGTGAAGTTGAGATGATTAAGCATTAACCCATGGACCTCTGTGGGTGATCATGTAAAGCAGATATAACTGGAAGTATACAGACTAGAGTGTTTGGCCAGCTACAAACCATTCAATGTTACTACATTAAGAGCAAATAAGGAAAGGGCTGGAGAAGAGCTTGTAGGGGACTAACAACAACAACAACAAAAAGACTTTGGGGCCTTTGAAAGGATGTTGGATTATATTTGTAAAAACTCCCTACTAAAAATGTACTTGTTGGCCCACTGCGACATTATCAGGGAGTGTATGAGAAATACAGAAGCTCATACCCCAACCAATACCTAAATCAGAATATACATTATAATAAGACCCACCCCAACCATACTGACTCACATATATATGAAAATTTACATTTTTCCTATTACATTTTTCAACAAGCTACATAATTTTTGAAGTTTGTCATGCCAGAAAGAGACATGATTGGAATTGTTTTTCAGAAAGCTTACTCTAGTAGCACTTAGAGTGTTGGTTTGAAGAAGGGATTAGATTGACAACAGAGAGACTACTCTGTCTAGTAGCGGTGTGGTGGTCCAGGGGAGTGTAGACCAAACATGGAAATGGAGAGGGCAAGTAGGAAAGCACTCAGGAGGAAGCAGTATGGGGATTTGGTAGCCAGTTTAATATAGAGGAAGAATAAAAGGTCAATTCTAGACAGTCTTACTGGTTTGCAGCTTGGAACACATGGGAGGTGTGGTGTGGTAATAGGGACCATGTTCTCTAATCCATCTACTTAATAAACAGATTCAAATGTGTGAATTATACATCACCTGTGATTCTAATGCATGATCAAAGAGGTCATTATTGAGATATCTTAAAACTAGAAACTGCTGCAGAAATGACAAACAAATGAGACAAACCTGTGCAGGATGGTGGTGCAGGGGAAATAAATGTTGCTATCAATTTCTTGAGGTCTATTCTCTGTGTACTATTATAGCAGAGGTGCAGAATGGACATTGGAGATAAAGTGATATTTTAACCAAACCACATATTCTCAGAGTAAGACTCTCAAAGTGCTTTCTTCAATTCCTGTGTGAATGCTTCTAGTGCCAGAGTCTTCATTACCTACTAACAAGCCAACTTACGCTCAGGACACCATATTTAATTATTTGGAAGGTCAATTTTATCAAAATGAGTTATGGCTGAATTCCACTTCCCTGAAATTAGATGTATCAAATTTACTTTAACTATTCAACAAATATTGTGCACATACTAAGTTTAAGGTACTGTTCTTGGCCTTATAGGATTGTCAATAGATTATGATCCTTGCCCTTGATATCTTTACAGACTAGTAGGGGAGGTAAGATAAGTTCCCAAATGACCTCAAGAGAGATGAAAATGCATGCCATTAGAGAAGTAATAGTATGCTATACATTTTTGTTTAAAAATGAGGTGCCAGGACTCATATCTCAATAAGTTATGACATGTGTCTCCTACACTCCTCCCCAATCTTGTTTATATTGGAATGTCCACATGTTTTTCCAGCCAAGTGAGTCAGTCAAGATGGAAATATTAATTTATTTGACTGGACATACTCAGCTAGCTCATATTGTAAAGGCAAAAAAGAAGAAGAAGAAGGAAAAAAAAAAACAACTCCCTAGAAGTATTGATTCTACTAAACTTTGCATAGATTTTATAGCTTACAAATCACTTTTCATGTTAACCTATGTATTGCAACAGCTCTGTAAGGTAAGTGATACTGTTCTCCCTCAGTTACACACGAAGGGCCTAAAACTCTGCTTACCCAAATCACATATCAGGGTAATAATAAGCTAAGACATCCAATTACCAGGACACTGGATCTCAACTATAAGAGCAGCACCTCTGCAAATTCACCAGAAGATAAATTATTGGTGCTGCAAGTATATAGAGAAGAAGTAGCCTTTAAGGGTTGGATTTCAGTACAGCAAGATGAAAGGAAGCATTTCAGGCAGAGATATGGATGCAGGAAGTGGAGATCATGGGTATATAAGAGCCAAGGTGCCACAGATAGGTTGTTGTGTCCTCTGTCCAGAAGAGATGGCTGACTCTCTGAGAGCTAACAAGATTCTCAGGGCAAGAAACAAAAGAGAAAAGTGGAGAGAGCCCTGGGATCAACTCTGGCTAGTGGGTGGAAGGTTAGAAAAAGCCTCCAAATGAGAAACCAAAAGAACAGCCATAGAATTAGAATCTTCCCAAGTATTAGAGAAATCAAAAGGGAAAGACCTGCAAGGTAGACCAGATACTACTAGGCAAGATGATCAAGGCAAGCAGGTGAAAGAGGAGCCTTGGGGAGCTTGGAGAGAGCAGAGCAGGGGAGATGGAAGTCAGAAAGGAAGGACAAGTGAATAAGAAAGAAAGGAAGGTCAGGACTGTGGCAAGTAAGTTTCCTCTCTCAGCAACAGTTTCAAGTACTTGATGGGACCTCTCAAATCTCACATCTCTTTGTCAGCGAAATGCCCTAATTAATTCAGAGCATTATCATTTGCTTTCCAGATAATCACCATTTTCTTTCTTTAGGAATTGTTGGTTTGTCAGTTGTCTTTCTTAAAATTTGGCGTCTGTAATTAGCTCTACACCCCGTGTTTATGGTCTGTTGAGCATGAAGCAGATGAAAGCTCTCATGCATTGGTTCTTGCACTGTATTTTTAATAGCAGTGCACATTCGAATTAGCCGTGTTTCACTGTTGATTCATTGAGCTTGAAGTCAGTTATGATTCCATGTCATCCACATTCTGTACTTGCCAAGTGTTTGGGAAGACAACCCAAACAGGGGAGAAGGACCCTGGAGCCGTGGGGTGGAGAGGGCGCGGGACTGGCATCCAGAAATCTACTTTTTAGTCTAGACCTTGACACTTATTAAATATATGCTCCTGGGAAAGTCAGTCTTCTTGCTAGGCTCGATTTCTAAGCCTTTCTAACTCAAAAAATTCTAAAATTAATAATGGATAAAAATTCCTTCATTAATTTACTGCTCAGATATTTATAGAACACAACCCAATGCCAGGCTGTGCTAGGATTTCAGGATATGGTGGTGAATAAGACAGAGGTTGTCCTGAAGCATGGGGCTTAAAGTTTCATGGCACCAATGAAGGTTGAAAATTACTAGTAAAATGCAGGAAAGAACAGGGGGAGAACACAGACCTACATCATGCCCTAAAACATTCTCTGCCAGGGCCTCCCTGGTGGCACAACGGGTTAAGCGCAGCCCTGTGGAGCTGTCGGCAGTTATGGTGCGAGTTGGTTCCTGGCCGGGGAGATTCTTATATGGTGCAGCAGACCTCTCCTGCCTGGCCCGCTGCTCCTCTCAGCAGTGCATTTTGGTTGATCTGCCTATTCTGCTCCCTGCTCTGTCTCTGGTGAACCTTCTCACTGCCCCACACATCTGGCCTGCACCCCAGCATGAATAAAATAAATCTTTAAAAAAAATAAAAAATAAAACATTCTCTGCCAAAAGGTATGTGGAAGGTCAGTGACCTTAAGATTTTCAAAATACAGAACATGTTGGAATTAATCATAACGATCACAATTGTGTGGATTAACATGGTGAGCAAGAGAATAGAAGAATGTGGCGCAAAAACTTTTTCCAAGAACCTAATATTTATAGGAATTATAGACACTTAGATTAAAGAAGAGGATTTGTAAACTATATCATCCATGATAAGGCAATACCATATTCTGACTTTAAGGTTATTTAACCCAGACATAAAATTAGTGAAGTATTCAAGAAAATCCTAATAGCTGGCCAGCTGGAAAATTTGAAATTTATGAGACACAAAATCAGAAAGCCCACTAAACTCTCGTTAAAAATCCCTCAGAGTGTCAACTAAAGACTGACACCTATGATAAAGTTAAAATTCTATTTCTCAACAAAGATGAACAACCTAGAAGGAAACCACTCACCTTTGCTGCTTCTAAAATCAATCATAGACTATGAAGATGAATTCCTCTCTTTCCCTTTCAGACTATCCATCTGTGGTCTTACAGTTACCTATTGCTATATAGTAACTAACCCAAAATTTAGTGGTTAAAAACAATGGCTATGTTATTTCCACTCATGGGTTTTTGTTTTGGTCAACAGGATGATGATTCTACTCCATAGGAGCAGAAGTAGCACTGGTCTGGGATCTGAATTAGACTAGAATATCTAGAAAGATTTAAGTCACATCTGGTACATTGGCAGGGGCAGCTAAAAGGCTAGGCTCCTCTGGTACACTGGAGTATCTGAGTTTCTGTACATATAATCTTAGGATGTTTACTAATCAGTGTGGCCTCTACACTTGATTGCTTCTGTGTAACCTCTTTAGTTGACCCAGGAACCCCCTGCCCCCAAACACAAATGTGGAACCTGCCAGGCTTAAAAGACTTAGACCCTGAACTGCCATGGCATTACTTCCACTTCAGGTATTGATTAAAGCAAGTCATAGGGGCCTCCCTGGTGGCATAGCAGTTAAGTGATGCTCTGTGGAGCTGTCGGCAGCAGTGATGCGAGTTCGACGCCCGGCTGGGGAGATTCCCACGTGGCGCAGCAGACCTCTCCTGCCTTGCCCACTGCTCCCCTCAGCAGTGTTTTTCCTTCTATCTGCCTGTTCTGCTCCCCACTCTGTCTCTGGTGAACCCTCTCGCCGTCCCGCACCTCTGGCCTGCACCCCAGCTTGTATGCATAAATACATAAATCTTTAAAAATAAATAAATAAAGCAAGTCATAGGCCAATCCAGAGTCAGTGTGGGAAAAGACTGCCCAAGTCTTTAGTACAAGGAGGCAGGGTCAGGGCCATTTTGGAGAGTAGTTACCACATGCGGGTCACTTGTAAAGTACTAAAAATGGATGTGAAGAACTAGATCTAGTTGAAGATTACCTGAGTCCACTAAACTCATCTTCCATAAATATAAAGGAAAATGTAAAGAACATATTTGAATGCTAATTTTCTATCATGTCTCAAACTCAAATAAGGATTTTGAAAACTGGTGTAAAACATTCAACCTAAAAAGTTAAGCAGTAAATTAAAGAAAAAATTAACAGCATTTAAAAATTAAATGGTAAAAATATTAAATTCACCTTCATCTAACCACCTTGCCTCAAGCCATATTGTAGTTGTTTTAGTAAAAGACTATTTTTAATGTCACTATCAAACCGAAAGGTAGGAGGAATGTGTGTGTAATGTATATACATACATCCACACACAAAACATGGACATGTGTGTGCCTTTAATTGGTGATACTGTCAAGGCTATTGGAGTCAATGATTCACATTAATATCAGTAGCATGTATTACATTTATTACTTAAACCTTTGCCTTTCTGTAGGCCTTTCAGAACCTTGCAAGTCCTTTTTTCTTTTTAGCTCCCTCCAACCTGTACTTATGAACAAGTCCTGTTAGCTATCATGGAGAGGCCGCTGTTTTCTTCCTGTTCTGTTCCAGCCCTTAAGGTGATTTTCACTGTGAAGGCCTCTGTAGCTAGGAAACTTAGGGGAACCACCATGTCACAGCCTGCAGTGCTCACAGTAAATACACTTCCTGCCACATCCCCACTTTGCTCCTATTATGCCTTCCGCTCTGCGGTGCCACCCTCTCCCTATGTGTTGCGATTGCCTTTGATGGGCACACTTGCTGGTGCGTGCCAATGATGGCCCAAGACTTGAAGGTCCAGAGCTTCTACTTGGGGAAATGGGAAAACAGACTTTCTGCTCAATCAAAAGGTTTTCATTACCACACCATTTTCATTTTTTTGCTTAAAGACTTCTTGACTGGGCGAAATCTGAATAATAATTATAATACTCGGTGTAGAATTGCTATTTTTTTCCTTTTGATATCTGAGACTTGGGACTAGACTAAGGTGGGATAAATGCTCTCCCAAGAGCCTTCTACAACCCTGATTCAAAAAAACCCATCATCTACCAGACATGCCTGGGTCTCATCCATGAGGGTTGTACTGGAATTTCTGCTACACACATGAATATGTACTCACACACATATATTCATCAATAAATACACATAAAAACATGTCTGTAAATTGTTTTCATTTCTACACAAGCACATGCTTCTATAATGGGCACAGAAGAGTATTAATGCATGCATTAATGATGCATAAATATATTCAGCTTCCTACTTCTCTTTCCCCAAGAATGATATGGGCTGAATTTCAGAAATAACTTGGGAGTTCAGGGACAGCAATGTTTTGAAGAATCAGCTGCCATCTATGTGAAGTACATTAAAGATGACAGAAATGGGTAAAGGGGAAAGAGTGGACATTTAAGAATGTTTGCTGTGCATTAAGTATAAATTTCCCATTTCTGAGGCATTTTCTTAAGATACTGTGTAAATATTTGAAATTCCTTGTTACATATACATTTTAAATACTGATATACATTTCTCCCAACATTTTGTGTTTACATTTTTTAGTGATTGTTCAGTGGTGCATGTGTGTGAGGGGGGACTCACATACATTGGAGTTCCACTACTGACAGTATTAAAACATTGTCCATAGAATTGTGCTTTGCATACTTTTTAAGGGGGAAATATATTTATATGTATCCAAATTCTCCTTCTTTATTTTTTCCCTCTGAAATATTGGCACATGTTGCTGTCACTTCTAGGCAGGAATAAAAGAAACTTCTAGAGTTTATGAAACAATAAAAGCTAACTTGCCCATAAAATGATCTGACTTATTACCTTTACTCTTTTGCATGTAATTAAAGCCATGGTGCCAAATGAATACACTGAGTAGCTGATGTTCATCTCTTTTCACCCTAAGGAGAAGGGGGGAGCTTGGAGTCAGATGTGAGCTGTCTGGATGATGATAATGGAGGCAGAATCAGAACTGTCCTTTGTCCACCAGCTCTAATCCCAATACTTTAAATTATTGTTATTTATTTTTTAAAAAGATTATTTATGCATCCAAGAACTGCGGTGTAGGCCTGAAGTATTGGGGGTGAGAGGATTCACCAGAGACAGAGTGGGGAGCAGAACAGGTAGATCTACTGAAGTACACTGCTGAGGGGAGCAGCGAGATAGGAGAGGTCTGTTGCACCATGTTGGAAGCTCCCTGGCTGGGGTTCGAACTCGTGATGCAGTGGCTGCCTATAGCTTCATAGTGCTGAGACTTAACCCGTTGTGCTACCAGGGAAGCCCCAATACTGTAAATTATTAACTGAGACTTCAGTGCAGAGAGTAGAAAAAAGTATTTAACATGTACTTGCCATCTCCTTGGAGACTGGGTGATCTTTTAAAAAAAAAAAAAGATTTATGCATACAAGATGCATACAAGAGCTGGGGTGTAGGCTAGAGGTGTGGGGAATGAGCGAAATCACCAGAGACAGAGTGGGGAGCAAAACAGGCAGACTGAAACACTTTTCTGCTGAGAGGAGGAGCAGGTGAGACAGGAGAGGTTTGCTGGGCCATGTGGGTCAGCCCCCTGGCCAGAAATTGAATTCATGCTTCAGTGGCTACTGATAGCTTCGTAGGCTGAGATTTAACCCCTTGTGTCACCAGGGAGGCCCTGGGTGACAATTTTGATATAAAGATGGTGAATTGGAAATACTAGATCCAGTTAAATAAGTACTTCAGTCAGAAGTGAAAGAAAAACTCTTAGTTTAGGTCTTCCCCAAAGAAGACTCCATGACAGGATTAGGAATGCAAAAGACATGGTAAGAAAAGGTGGGTGAGGCAGTGTCACCCAGAAAAGCCGTTGGACTTAACTGTGGCTGTTTATAGTGAAAGAGAGAAAGAAGACAGACAGGTTGGAGAGCAGTACAGTACTAAGTGCGGTACTAAGAAAGTTCTGTCCAGACTGTAGGAAGAACTCGAGCAGAACTTGTCCATCCGAGGAGCTCCCCATTTGTTAGGAATCGACCTGTTTTAATATTTCTGCTGTGCTCAGTCTTTGGCTGGGAACAGTCTGCAGGCAATAGGGGGTGGATTCATAGTACACCTGGGCGGGCTGTCTGTTACGGTCTCTTCAGCAGGACCTCTCGATGACACATCTTTTTAGCCCCCAAGGGGCTAATGTATACTAAGCAGGAGTGAGGAAAGAAGCTCCTACACTGATAAACCTGCATCTTGATTTAGAATATAAGAGATGCTCTGACTTCCAACTTTCTTAGCAAGGCACTTTAGAAAAACCTAAATGTTGACCTATCTAGACATTTGTTAAATAAAGAATCAAAAAAGGTTGCTTTCTACTACTATATATGAACATAAACATCTTTGTTATCTTTAATTTTTTTTCATCTTAAAATTCTCTTCTGTTCAACTCTCTCCCTTAATTGTTGGCATTGATGAATGTGTCATTTTACATGTAAGATTTAAAGTGTGAAGACCACCTATATTTCTCTTTCTCATTAGAAGATGTGATAATAGGGGCCTCCCTGGTGGCCTAGAGGTTAAGTCTCAGCACTATCACTGCTATGGCCAGAGTTCGATCCCCGGCTGTTCTGCTCACCGATTTGTCTCTAGTGAATCCTCTCCCCCTCTGCACCTCTGGCTACACCCTAGTTCTTCTATGCAAAATTAAGCAAATAAGATCTTTTAAAAGAGGAAAAGATGATGTGACAATAATGTGCCCTTCTATCTAGGAAGAGTACTCAGCAGATTATGTATATGTTCTTTTGTTCTCTAAGCGTAAATTTGAAATACAGCTGTTGCCAGCTTTCTGAAGCCGAATGTCTTAGTATTCTGGATTTTTTATTCTGCTTCCCTTGATGGGAATGGCATCTAATGTGTCTTCAAATTGTTTGGTGATGATAAATAAGAAAGGAATTGACTATAAATACGGAAAAGTTGCTGCCTTTGAGTTATTTGACTATTTTGCCATTTTATGTATGTCAAGGGGTTGTCTTAAAATCCACATTTTCTCAAGTGATTGATATTGTCCCTCATTTAAAAAGATAAGAGCTTGGAGGAAAACGTCGCTAAGATTATTCATGCCACTTTCATTTCAGTACCTATGTTTAAAGCAAGTTATGGAAATACCCCAGCAGCAAAAGTCTACATTGTATACCAGGCATACATACCCTCAAATGTAATTCTTTTTGCTACTTTGGCTACAGGTTTTGTTAATTTGTATAGCTCTATTTGTAAACCAATGATACCCCAATTTAAAAAAAATAAAGCATCCTTGTCTTTTCAAGGTAGATCTTTACCTTAAAGATAAAGTAGATATTTCTTAAGCATAACTCCCCACCCCCAGTCCCCATAAAGGTTATTTTGCTAGGGTACTGGAGTTTCTTTTCATTGACATTCTGGGACATATCTTTAAATTCAACTACATCTGGTCACCTTGCCTCAAACCATATTATAGCTGTTTCTCTAAATCAGACCTCAACTAAGCAGGAACATCTGTACCAAGAGTTATGAGGCCCAGCTGAACATTTTGGACCAGCGTGTTCCATCTCACTTCTTTCTGCTCTAACCTTTTAGCAATTATCTTTACAATCCTTAGAAATGGTAATTAAAGTTGGTAGAAGAACAAACAGAATACTGAAATGTTTTTAAACTCCAAACACCAGGTACATAAATGTCAGTGGCTTAAATATGGTTATAAGAATGTTTTTATTAACTCCCCCCACCGATCTTCTTGGGGATCATATTTAACCTTTCCTTCAGGGAGTATAACACTGCTAATCAGCTCACATAGTTGGCAGCCATTAGCTGGGGACACCTGAAGCTATTTCAAGAATCTTTTTATTTTCTCAGACAAACCTGCTATAGTGGTAAGTATGGATAGGTATATGAGCATTGCAGTCTCTCTTCATCTAAAAAGATACAGTCACCCACTAACACAACCACCAAAATTTCTTTGAAAGATAAGCAGTTGGTTTTGTATGCTTTCATCACTGAAAGGAGTTTATGCAGAGACTGCCTCCCTGAAGTGAATTTGTTCAGAGAATCCCCTGATTCTCATAGATGATAAACTAATCAAGCTTCTGATTGGTGATTTTGAGTCTGAAAACATAAATAGTACTGTTATGATACTTGTTCTCATCAACCTCTAAAATACGTCTCCTGCATTATAATGAGGAGGTTTCTTTTCTAAGATTATATGCATGTAATTATTTTCCTATTCTTTACAATTGAATTACTGCTTATTCATTTCCCCATCTCACGGCATTAGAATATTCCAGCCAGACTAAGATTATTAAGATTAACAGAAAGAGGGCCACTGAAAATATTTAGTATTAGGAAAAGTAGTATTTAGTAGTATTTAGAATAGTCCTTTCAGGAACAGGCTGTTAAAAGGTTAATTCCCTCCTAAAATCACCCACCATTCTTTATTGCCAAGTAGAATTTATTAATATTAGGCAAACTCAACTTATTATCAAATGTCAAGAATTACATTAAAGTTAAAAATATCTAGGTTTTGCTTTAGAATCTGCTTCTTAAAAAGTAAATAATTTAAAAAATTTCCTTCTATTCTCATTGGGTGCTTGGTACATCAGCATTGTAAGGACTCATGGAAGTTGTATTTTCATCTGTTGGCTCGATTCCCTTCAAACCTGGAGTTACCTATAATTTCACAATCAGGATAGATTTTGCTCTGCCTTCCCTTAGTCTCTAAGTCACTTTGATTTTTAGGATCAGATGGGAATGGTATTGGGTAGCAGGGTTGCCTTTGGATTTATTGAGTTCATGTGAGTTCTCATCATTTCTTCCTGTTCTTAGAAGCAATTCTGAGGACCGGAACAAGAGAAAAACTTTCTATCCAGTTGTTTATTCAGTTAACACTTGAATGTCCCCCTCCCCAGTGCCAAGATCTCATAATCTGACACCAGTCATTTCACTATCCACTATTATTTAAATATAGATCTGCATTCAGATAATACAGTGGCCATTTACTTAAATCATTTAAATTATTATTGTAATCTGATGAGAATTTATAGCCTTACTACATTAATTATTAATAAACTATGAACCAAAATATAGGCACAAGTATACTTTACAAAATCCTTTGGTAGGAAAAAAAATTAACAGTGTGGTTTTCAGTGTTACACTGTGTAAGTAATATTGAAACCAAAATCATCCCCATGGAACCTAAGTTTGGCTACATTTCAGTTTACACAGAAAAGTTAAATGAAGAAAGAAGTATAATAAACTGATAATTTGAGGGCAGTCCTTTCTCCCAGTCTGGAAGTAAATGGACACCTGTCCTGGAATTATAAGAATATTATAGTTGCTTGAAAGCTAAGTTCAACGTTATAATTCTGTAGAAATTATGACTGTTTCTTAATGATGGTAGAGATTCTGGACTGTGAAACAGTTGCTCTAGATTTAAGTTTCCCAGTACTAGTTACAACCGTTAGAACTAACATGGAAGAAATTAGAAAATCGGAAAGAAAATTTTAATGTTTTCTTTCATACAACATCTTTATTATTATCAGACAAATCAGTGTCCTAACCAGCATTCTGGAGCCCCTGGCAGTCAGATCAAGCAGAGGACAGGTTGGTGCCAGGTTATGATGGAGCAGGTGTGAAGTAGAAGCCTAGTAATTATCATGGACACAGTGTGAGTTTCTGACTACATCCCAAAGACAAATGCAAAAGCTTTTGCTATTATTCAGTGATTTGGGTTTTAGTTTTAAATTACCTTCACTTCATTTTTCAATGGGATAGAGAATAGAGCGTCATTTGAAAGATTCCTTCGTTTCCTGTATTTACCTATGTCCCTCTCTAAAAATCTCTATATGGTTGATGGCTAGTCCCATTGGAGAGAACTTATACCACAACAATAAATTGTTTCCATGTCTTCTTGGATCCAATGAGATTCTATTCTGGAACTGGTATTTCTACATTCCTGGATTCTCTAAGGAGTATTTTTATGTGCCAACAATCAGAAAGAGGAGTCACTTTTGAAGCAGGAAATCATACTGCAATTGGAGAAGTAATCTTTATCACAGGGTAAAAATTCCAGCACATGGCAGTCTGTGTGCTTCCTGGGGAACAGTCCTTAGGAGTATAAAAATGCTACAAAAAAAAAAAAAAATCTGAATTATCCTGGAAATTTTCAAGTTTACCATTTAGTTGACTTTGGTAATGCTATTAAAAATGTATTTTCATAGAAAACTAATAAAAAGAAGGCTAAAATGATGAGTATCAGTATAAATTTGGTATCTCTTAATTAATATTTTCTGTTGGCATACATTGGCCATTAGAGATGAATCCATATTACAGGTTATATATCAGTGTTCCACTAGTTCTTAGCTCTCCTATCTTCTCATCCTCCATACTTGCCCTCAGCAAGCTTATTCATTCCAAACATCACCCATCCTCTATAGGAGGCCAACAGTCATGCATCATCTCCAGACCAGTCTTTTCTTGTGCATGAAACTTAGCTTTCTTTTCCTAAGATAACTCAGATTCACTTCCCTGCAATCAGACTCCTGTCAAACCCATATGCTTCCTCCTCCTCTTCTACTTGGTATACCCTATTTTGTTGAATATGCTACTATCCACTCTGCAGAACAGGCATATCAATTGAAATACCCTGCTGAGAGGAGCAGCAGGCAAGGCAGGAGAGATCTGCTGTGCCATGTGGGAAGCTCCCTGGCTGGGCATTGAACCTGTGCTGCAGTGGCTCTGGATTTCATAGTGCTGTGACTTAACCCATCGTACCACCAGGAAGGCCTTATATTCCCACTCTTCCTTTAACCAAACTTTAACATTTTTCATAATCTTTCCGGGGAGTGGTCAGTATCTTTTTTCTGTATTCTTGAAACATCCTATCCTCACCTATAGTTTTCACTGTATTATGTAAGGTAGGTTAACCATGGTAAGAAATAGTCTCTAAAATGGGTAATTTAATCACAGTTAAAAGTTATTTTTTGATTATGTTACAGAATTAGATTAGTGAGCAGGTAATAGGGAGGCCTTCCTCCATGGAGTTATTCAGGGAGTCAGGCCCATTGAGTCTTTGCCACCTGCCAGTTGACTCCAACATTTTTTTGAGTCTGTCTCCATTCTGAACAGACCGAAGGCCAAAAGAGCTGGGAGGAGGAAATGTGGGAGATTTTTATGGGCCAGTCCTTGTAACATCACCTGTGGCTTCCACCATCTAAAATTCAGTCCCCCTTGCTTACACTGACAAAGAGTTTTAGAAAGTTAGTCTCAGTGTATACCAAAGGTGATGAGAAGATGCATCTAGCAGCTTCTGCCACCTCTGTGTACTCATTAGAATGACTCTAACCAGAATGGAAAAAATAAGTTCTATAGAGGGCCTCCCCAGTGGCGCAGCAGTTAGGCGCTGTGCTGTGGAGCTGTCGGCAACAACGGCGACGCGAGTACAACACCCGGTCGGGGGAGATTCCCACATGGCGTGGCAGACCTCTCCTGACTTGTCCCCTGTTCCCCTCAGCAGTGTGTTTCCATCGATCTGCCTGTTTTGCTCCCTTCTCTGGCTCTGGTGAACCCTCTCGCCGCCCCACACCTCTGGTGTACCCCAGCTTGTATGCATAAATAAATAAATCTTTAAAAAAAATAAGTTCTACAGTGAAAGTCCTGGTGTGTGATAGTACGTAAGTATATGTGTATACATATGAATGAATGAATGACTAAAAGTACTATTTTTGGATTTAAATAACTTTAAGACTCAGCTGGAAGTGGAAGTACAGTGTGTATATATAATATATATATATATATAGATAGATAGATATCTCTATTGTAGCTGTGTTTCTAAAACAATCAATGTGCAATTATTATTATTATCCATGGCTGATACATACAGCTATTCAAAACTAATATTGACCAAATGAATTTTTGTATTTAAAATTTTCTAATTAATAATAGTTTTAATGGATAGACATTAAGTTAGAAACTGATATGCACAAGATCTTTGTAGAGGTAATATGGTTATAAGGATATTAATTTAGCTTGTATATTCTTATCAGTTCTCAGAATTAAATTGAATTTTAGCTTAAGACTTTGTGCCTTGGTATCGCATAAAAGTATTTGAAAAGTTGAGTAGTTGGTGAGAACTGTGTCTTAAAAGATGTTAATACTTTTGGGAAATAAAAATAGACAAGAGACTCAGACACTAAGTTATGATTGAGAATCAAAGTATATACCAGCTGAACAAAATGTTTTCTCATTGTCTTGGATGCTTATGTGCATTAGTAAGTATTCTCTCTTGATATTTGACATCTCACTGTCATTATTTGAGGCCACTGAGTCATTTTTTTTAAAGGTTTTTTTATGCATAGAAGAACTGGGGTGTAAGCCTGAGGTGTCAGGAGGTGAGAGGATTCACCAGAGACAGAGTGGGGAACAGAACAGGCAGATCTACTGAAGTACACTGCTGAGGGGAGCAGCAGGCAACGCAGGAGAGGTCTGCTGTGCTATATGGGAAGCTCCCTGGCCGGGGATCCAACTCATGCTGCAGTGTCTGTGGATACCTTTGTAGTGCTGAGACTTAACCCGTTGCACCACCGGGGAGGCCCTATTGAGTCATTTTTGTCTATTTCTTTAATCCATTTTTTTAAATCATGTTTTCTACAGGCATGAAGTAAAATTCACAGAAGTTCCTTAGTCTTCAGGTCCTAGCTTTTAAGAATTCTGGCATTGACTAAGAGTTGCCACCATTTTGCATAATAGAGTTAAAATTCAAATTAGCCTTGGATTTTTAAAGAAAGGATTTCTAAAATATGAGATTCTGTAGTGACCAGATATTAGTTCTTTCAAAAACAATAAAGTTAAAGCAATTTATAGTGGAAATTACATGGTTAAGACAGGGTTTGAAGTGTATCTAACTATAAACTCAAAGAATGACCATAATAAGAAAAGAACTAAGAAAAAATTAATTTTAAATGTAAGAGAGATAAGTTAGATTAGCTGGATAGTTACTTTCCTAAAACTAACTTTTGCAAATTCTACTTCTATTTATTTAGTATTGGTTCATTCTCAAGAAACTTAATGTAGTTAAGAAGAAACAAGTTAACTTCTCATTTCATGCTGTCTCTTGATTATCTCAGTTTTCTATTGCTGCCACAACAAATTACTGCTATTTGAATGACTTAATACAAGTGTATTATCTCACAGTTTCTGTAATTTGATAAGGCATGGTTGGATTGTCTGCCCAGAACCTCACTGGGCTACAATCAGGGGATTGGCCAGAGATGTAGTTCTCATCTGGGGTCTGCGTCCTCTTGCAGACTCACTCTTTGTTGGCAGAACTCATTTTCTTCTCCCAGTTCTCCTGTGTCCTGTTCCATCTTCAAACTCACAGTGGCAGGCCAAGTCTTTGTCCCACTGAATCTCTCCTTTCCTGCCCTCAGCCTGGAGAAAGCTCTGTTTGTCAGATCAAATGTGATTGCAGTGGGTCCACCTGGGTAATCCACGATACTCAGTCTCTTTGAAGTCTATTAACAAGTAAATCTATTTACATCTGCAAAGTCTTATTGCTATGTTAAGCCATATATTCACAGAGGTGACACTATGAATTGAAGGCCATAGGACCACAATATTTGTTTGCCACAGCGATGGTGGCTCAGTGTATAAGTACAGAGACTACTCACATAAAAGTTAAAGAGAATTATACTTGCAAAAGATTTAGGGTTTAACATGACTTTATTATTAACTATTGCAGACATTCAAGAAGGTATAAATCAATAATATGAGTACCTTTATGCTTATTACTGATATTACAATACCATAAAATGTTACAAAGTTCAAAATGTATGAAAGTTAAAAGCAATATGTAGACAATAAAATATCCATTTGTAATGGCCAAAGAACTTCATGTATATCAAAAGCTTAGATTTTTACTTGTTCTTTGAGAAGAATGTGCTTTTGATAATAGTAAAGACTGTTATTTACTGAATATATAGGAACAGAGGGGAGATTTCCCCCTACCCCTTTGGTTCTTCTTAGCATGGTCATGCAATCAAATTAGTATCAGAGAGTTTGATAGGAGAAAGGAACTTTAATTCCTTATGTATGGAGACTCTACATGGGTGAAATTCTAAAGTAAATATGATGATCTGGGGTGGGGGGGTTGAGTTTGGAGTGAGATCAGGTCCTCGGTGTCAAAGAGAGATGAGGCGGACTCAGATGATGAGGAGTGGGTGACCAGTATACAAAACAAACAAACAAACAAACAAACAAACAAACAAACAAACAAACAAACAAACAAAAACAAAAAACCCAACAAACAAAATAGAGATGTTCTGTGTTTAGCTGTTTGCCCTGCCATGTAGATAGGTTTCTCTGAGAGAGGTTATTTCTGGAGGTAACCCTAAATTTCAGTAATACCATCATCATTCTCAGTAGTTGAGGGAGTGGTAATAGTGTCTCCTGAGCCGGCAGGACTTCTGTTCATCACACTTGAAATAATCCACATGCCAAAGAAACACATCATGAGAAAGCCTGTTCTGGATATCTTGGGGAGCCTCACATGCTCACTATATGCACAGCCCTGCACCAAATTCTCCCTTATGTTTCTCCTGTTTTCTTAGCAATCCCATAATGCTGATATCATCTCTGTTATAAGATGAGTAAATTAAGGCTCAAAAAGGTAATGGTTGGGAGGGCTGGGAAACTGATTATTCCTAAATATACAGGAATTACTTAACAATTTGTCCTTTACCAGAGGATGCTTGAGAATCTCAGTAGCAATATGACGTAATGAAAAGAAAGGATTTTAGAGTCAGACCTGTATTTGAGTAGCGATTTCAGCACTTATTAACTTAGCAAATTCCTGAAACCCTCTGTGACTCAAGTTCCTAATTTGTAAAGTGTGGTTAATAAGAGACACCTCCTGGGGCTGGTACAAGATAACATGTGCAAAGAACCTGGTATGTGACAAGCTCTAGATAAAAGTTCTCCAAAGTAGCCTCCCTCCAGAGTAGCTAAAATGCATCTGGTTCTAAAGCACTTGAATAACTCAGGAAGTGAATTCTGGGCTCAGGCCAGCTCCTCCTTATCTGGTAGATATTTAATAGGACATCAGGATCCACCTAGTTGCTGAAATCTATGGGACTGGGGATGGATTCCCGTGGGCCCAAGACCCCACATAGCACATTCACATGTGCCCAACGGTTGAGTCTAGGAGCCTGACCACTCTGTACCTGGTCTCAGAGATAACTTGTAATACCAAATTTTGACATAATACAGTCAATTAAGAGGCACCAACTTAGCAAAGGACTTCCCTGGCATCTATCCCAGGAGACACATGCCAGAAAGTTCTAGTGGCTCTTGCATTAATATGTATGTATGTGCATTGTTTTTGATTGCTCTAATCAGACTTGAAATGAATCCAGGAGGTTTCTACAGCCCAGAGACATTAATTCCTCAGTGCCCTCTCCCTCCAGGCTCTGTCTGAAGGCTTAATTTTGCTATCTTATCTCTCTAGGTATGTGGAGACCAAAGCCAAGGGGCTGTTTTCCTGAGGGAATTTACACTGATTCGAAGAGAGAGCCTTCATGAGGATTTCCTGTCTGACCTCTTGAATAGTCACAAAGCTGAAGACTCGGTACAGTGTCTTTTCCATTTATTCTTAGAAACATAGAAATTCAATTGCTAATCCTGACTCATGGTGATTGGTTTTTCCAAATCTGAAGAGATATGGATGGTATTTCTTCATATCTCTGAGGAGAGGGAAGCAGAGCGACAGAGTAGTGGGCACCCTGTATCGGGCACCTTTCTAAGTTTCCTTTGTCTGGCAAGTTTCAAACATTTTACTCAGCATTTGGAGGATTCTCATTTTAAAATAAGTGATTTTTTTCCAGTGAGTCTTAACACAAAATGGTTATAATTTAAATGAGTGAAGAAAAAAGGGGATTTATCTGTAAAACCAAAATTGTCTTATGGGTCAGTGGAAATTCTACCATCTCCTAATCTCTGACTCCTTTGTGGATATGTTTACTTCAAAGTGTCTGCCGTATTTATTTTATGAAAGTTTATTTCTCTGTGGTTTTGGGGGAAAAAAAGTCAAGAAAGTGAGTTCTCAAATGGAAATAAGTGGAGTTGACTGAGGATATCGAGATGTAGGACCCTCTGTATTTGCAGTTAGACTGTGATTTTTGACTTGTACTTTGTTGCAAGATTTGGGTCACTAACTTCTAAAAATTCTAAATGTGACTCTCATTGGTGATGACCCTGTGCTCAGAAGTGTTGACATTATAATCTGAGGAGCCTGGGAAGACATTCCAATGGGTTTCTAGTCCAATAAAAAAATAGGATCCCAGAAAGTAACACCTTAGAATACCTCCAAAGTAAACACAAGTGACTTGCTTTCTACCTCCTCTACTCTTCCTCCTGACAACCCTCACTCAAGAGGGTTTTTGCATGTTTATCTCGAACAGGTCCAGATACTGAGTAAACTTACTCAGTAGTCACCACAGGACACCTCTTATTGCTCTTGTTATTTCCATCCTCTCACTCATGAATATTCACATCCTTCTAAAAGCTTGCATCACAGTGTGGGCTGGGCCCTGGTGAAGCTTCCCAAGGCCACTATAATTAATTTTCATATGGTTCATATATTTTGTTAATCTCAGTAAACGCTGAAAATGCAAAGTGTGTCTTTTCAACTTTTACTGTTTTCCCTAGCCCTTTTTTGAGGATCTCCTAAGGCATATACACATTACCACCTAAGTTTTATTACTTCTTCTAGTCGGTAATATCTTGTATTTATATTTTGTCTCATTTGATGTTATGCAAACTCTGAAATATACTGTCCCATTTTGGATTGATTTATGCAAAGTCTTACTGTGTGACTATTACATGCAAACTTCATAAATAAGTTTATGTATTATGTAATATATAACATAACATAATTGAGTGATATAATTAATTATGAATGTGATGGAATTGTCATGGTGGAGTCACTGAAATGACAATTTTTGTCACTTGGCAAGCATTGAAGGATGTCAAAAGCACTGCTATTAATTAGTATTACACTGATTTACATCATTATGAAAACCGTGAGTACCATCGAATTTCCTTAGACCTACTGAGTTCATAAGTAATTGAGTGGGTGGAAGCATTTAACCTGAAAGAGAAATTACCTACCAACACAAACTGGGGTTGTATAAAAATATGTGTGGGAAAAGAAAAGACTAAATCTTACTAAATACCAGAAGCTAGTTCAACCTCCAGATCACTTTAAGAAATTCTAAGTATTTCTTTGGAAGGTGTGTCTCTAACTGAGGCCTTCACTTGGCCCACAGGATATAAAACTTTAAGAGTGTAACTTTAGTTTCTAAGTAGACATTAAAAGATGAATCACCATAATCCCTGTGTTTGTCTAAGGAGAAGAGTTCAAACATGAGTTCCTACTTGTATGAAAGCCAGAAAAGTGGAAATCAGTTTTAGGTCCCTTATTTATGAGTTTCTGCTACATTGGGAGGAGGCTGTGCAGTAGAATGGAGAACCATCAACAAGAATACTTCCCGGTATAGGTCACCAAGATCCTCCACAGTGGCAGGTGGGTGAGAGAGAATAGTGGTTGAGCAACATAATCCGTTTGCATGGTTCAATCTGCTTTCAGGTAAATGCTCCCTAGTACCCCAATAGCAGACCTACACATACTTCACCTCTACTACCATGTTAGTAGCTCTGTTCCTTGAAGTTCAAATCCATGTTGATTCTCACCTCCCAAACATCTAACCCTACACTTGCATTTGATAAATGCAGTTGTGTCAGTGTTTATTGGTGGAGAAACCTCACCATGTTTATTCTCTATTACCCTGTGGTTAGGATTTTATATTGAAAACACAGTAAGATTCCATCACTGACTATGTACACAAAAGCCTCAGAGATGTGAGAATCCACCTTAGTGCAAAATATTATTGTTAAAATGGCATGAATGACTTCAGTTTTTAATGAAGTGATGAGATAATATTTGGGGTTATCTTCCATGATGTCCTTTCAAACCAGTGCATATGCAGTGTATTAGATATTTGCCTTGTGGAAATTTATGGTTGTGGAAGCAAGACATTTATCCAAAAATGTATAATGTTTTGGACAGAAGTAGCATTAGCTGTAGTAAACACCTTGTCACACTTTTGGGTAAAATTACAGCTATCCTCTTGTTAGGTCTTTAATTTTTCTTCACTTGCAACCCTTCTTTATCTTTTAAATCATTTATAAAAGCCAGAAGCTCTTGACTTATCTTATTCATGGACCTCTTACGCATAATCTTAGTTTATTTTGGTCACTTTTGACCTTTAAGTGACATTTCTTCAACCCCTCCTCAACTAGAGCCTTTTGGCACGGATTGACTTTTACATTGCATTAGAAAATCTTTCTCATTAGCTTCCTCTCAGAGGACTAATTCCATTTACTACACTTTGAAAAGCAATCTAAGTGAGCCATTTGTCTAGAATCCACAGCAGGCAACTAAACTTCTAATCATTGCCTGAACTCTGCGTGTGTGCGATTTGCATTGTTTGCAGAAATAGGATGTTTGTCAAAGGCTGTTATTCATTACTGGAATATTCTAGAAACAGATCACGTTGATTTGTGTTGCCAGGCTGGATACAAAATCAAGAAAATAATTAACGTGAAATTGATTATAGAGTGGGATTTTCTTCAGTATCTACTTAGTGAAAACCTCATTTGCTGGTAGCTTTGTGGTTCACAAAGCAGTTATTTAAGCCACGATTATACCATGGTAGAAAAGAAGTTATTTAAATATTTATGCCAATTGAGGGTAGAGTGTTCTTGTTAATAACTATTAAAATAGCGATGTTCTTTGTGGAATAAAGATGAGCATTTTAGGAAGGGATTCTCAAAAAGGCCTATTTTAATGACTGAAAAGAGTTTGTTTTTTAGTCAAGTCAATAATTCTCTGATGCTCAACTAAAACACAAAATGCAATTTATTAAAATGGTTCTGTTTTAAAGAAAATTATGTTATTCTTCTCTGTTGTGGAAGGTCGGAGGACAGGTGGGGGCAAGTATTCTATGAACTGACAAATTAGTTCCACCAACACTTACGTAAAATGGAATATCACTATTTTCATATGAACTCAAGAAGTTTACCAACCTTCTTCCTAATCCTGCCAAGGGAATGCAAACATTAGAATTTAACTTCTAACTTCTGACAATATTAACTTAATTTTCTTAATTATACTTTGAAGTTGGCTACTGTTTTTGAGTTTTTAGTGGATATGAATACAAGCAGAGAGCAATATGTCAAGAGCATTTCAGTTACTTAAAAATGATTCAACTTGTTACTCTCCATTCAGCATCTTCCCACCCATATGTATTCAGTCTTGACAGAATTACCTTTTCCCAAAACAAAAGTTTGATCTATTTGTTCACCAAAGGTATTTGTGGGGATAAAGAGAAGGAACTAACATTTAATTATAAATGCACACTTGTTCAAAGTTGCTTAGAAGCCTCATAAAGTCATATTGATTAGTGACTACTATATTTTCTCTTACCTGGTTTTGTGCAAATGAAAAATATGCAATGACATTGAAAGAGCAAGATGCTTTAAAAGTGGAAATACACTCCAATTCAACATGCTTTTACAGGTACCAAAATTTCTCCTTGGGAAAGCATGTAGAAATAAGAACACTAGAATTAGTTTATAGCTCACTGATGACTTTGAGTTATATAATATGATATCACGAAGGAAAAATCAGGGCACCCTACTAAGTATATATAATGTCATCATATCTGTGCTTTAAATATTATTTACCTGTGTTTGCCAGACTTATTTAATGCATTATGACTCTATCAGTATTGAACTATTAAAAATAATTAAAGTCCAGTCTATATTTTATATAACTTAATATTTTCTGCTTACTTTTTGCTACTCAAAACTGATACTCTACATCATATCTACATTTTATGTGGAAAATACAGAAGAAGGTTAGAGAAGTCCTAATGTACACCAAACCCTTACTAAGGGATTTATACCTATGCTTCAAAACAACTTGATATAGAAAATAGTAGGTCCATTTTACAGTTGTAAGAACCAGTTGGAAATACAGCTTTTGAAAGATGCCACTCACAATTATAGGGCGATGAAGGGGATTGGATTGTGGATGTGTACATATTATACTTTAATCATATCTGTAATATTGGACATTTTTAAGGAATATGGTAAATTGTTAATATATGCTCCTATGGCTAATGGTTACAAAACAGTTTATTATTCACTGAACTTTTTATGAACATACATGATAAAAACCTTCAGGATAATGTCTGGCAAATAATCAGCACAAAATAAATGCTGCTTTATTAGCGGTGGTTGAACTAGCAAATCACTGAAGCACAAAATAACAAAACTCAGTGCCCAAGATTTAATATATACACTATTCACATTTTTGTCTCATAGAATAATTAAGAATTGGTTATATGTATGACAACAGAACGGAAGATCAGGGGGTTTCCTATCAGTTCATGAACTGCAACTTCAGTAAATAATGTCAGGATGATGAATCTCAGTATTTAAGGAAAGGGACTACTTTTTTACACTTGACCTTTGGAATTAACTGATAACAGTATTTTATCTTTTAAGAAGGAAGGATATTTCTTTTCTTTATCAAGTTTTAATTTTCTTGTAGCTTATTATATAGACCCTATCTCTTGTTTACAAGATGTTCACCATTTGCTAGGATTTTGTCATTTACTCAAAACAGAAAATAGATATCAAGATGAATTATTTAAAAGAAACTGGAAGCAGTAAAATGTGAAGCATTCAAAATCCCAACTCTCACGCAAGCAGATTTTTAAGACCAAATATCCTCTTTAATAAAAAACATAATTCTGTTTAAAAAATTAACTTCTACTAGAAACACCAAAATAGCACATGTAAACTTTTAGTACTCTTCTTGAGTACATTTTGAGATCTCACTCTGTGAAGGTCTTCCCAAAGAGAACTTTGAAAGTAATGATGACATTTTAATATTAAATAAATTATTCTGGAGACACAAACTTTAACTTTGTTCCTTTAGGCTAATATTCAAATTCCTGAGATAATCTCTACTTACGGTTATCCTAAAGTAAACTAGCACACTGCAAAATGAATGTCAAGTATGTAGTAAAAGTTATAAATGTGAGGAGCTGAGTATTTGCTGTTTAACTTTGGAACTTTTCTAACAGGCATAAATGAAATCTATGGACTGTGATTTAAATTATACCTCAGAAAACCACTTGGAGCACCAAAGAATAACTGATTGCTTGTACTAAATGTCCTTAATATTAAGAGGTAATTCATCTCATGGAGAGACAAGTAACTTTCGAAGGAGTTTCTTAATTGCCTAGAAGTAGAAGGCCATGCTGAAGCTGTCAGCCATGTGAGAAGTTTAAATGCCTATCTTGAATAGGTCACTTATGACATGGTTGTCATGGAGACACTGTCCATCAACATTGCAGGCAGCTCGAGAGGAGTAGGTGCACGTCCCTAGCGACTAGACAAGGTCATTTGGCACCCAGTGTCTGCAGAGCGAGGTGTTGAGTAGAATCTGAAAGGAATGAGGACAGCCTAGTGGAATTGTGTGATCTAGAGTCCAAATGTAGCCCCTGAATTTATGAAAATGTGAGGAAACTGTGGGTTGTGGGCAGTAGGAAAATGTCCTATTGACACAGCATATCTTCTTAGAGTTTATATTTTCAACCTTCTAATATGCATAGACATGATTTTTTTTAAGAGTGGCTGCTATATCAGAAATGGTAGAAATTTTGGGGCCTCCCTGGTGGCGCAGCGGTTAAGCGCTGCACTGTGGAGCTGTCAGCAGCGGCGACGCTAGTTCGACGCCCGGCCTGGGAGAATCCTACATGGTGTGGCAGATCTCTCCTGCCTCGCCCGCTGCTCCCCTCAGCAGTGTATTTATGATCTGCCTGTTCTGCTCCCCACTCTGTCTCTGGTGAACTCTCTCGCCGCCCCACGCCTCTGGCCTGTACCCCAGTTTGTATGTATAAGTAAATAAATCTTTAAAAAACAATAAAAAGAAATGGTAGAAATTTAGACCTATAAACAGATTATAATTTAGTTGACCAGTAGAATCAGAACCACAAATGGGCATTGACTAGTATGATTATTGAATAGATGTAATCTCCAAATGTTGATTTAAAGATTGTGTATACCATTTTACTTTAATAGCAATATTTAAATAAGAAATTTAAAAATAATAAATAAGGAACTAATTCATATTTTTGTTCAATTTAGAAAATACTAGCATTTGTTACTCAGTGGAAAATTTTGAAAAGGAGTGCATTTTGGTTTTCCCCTTGGTCACCTTATTAAGTTTGATGTGAATTTGACATTGACAAAAGGGAAAATGAATGCTAAAAAGAAGAATATAGCTCATATTACTTAAATATACAGCTACCATGTTTGTTCAGAGAAAATACTTGTATGTACTAGTAAACTGTTTAGTCAAAAGTAAGGGAATCATCCATAAAGCCTCAAACCTGAGGAGTTTCCTTTGTCTGGGCAATGCCTTTATTTTCAAATGTCTGTGAGATTATAAGCAAGTCATAACTTTCCAGCCTTGTTTTCCTGATCTTGAAAATAAACATGTTTTGGAAGATATTGCAGCTCTAGAATACCGAGTGTCAAGTGAGATATTTAACAGGAATTTTTAATTCCTTACAGCTGCTATTTGATGAATGGCAACTGTATTTGTTTGATTACTGCTCATTATTTTTTATGTCAGAACTAATTATGTTTCTGGAGTCAGATCTTACTACATATAATTGACCTTCCTTCCCAGTCTCCACAGACAACTGCCCATCTTTGTATGTATGTCTTCACCAAAATAATATTCTGAAAGCCCCATATCAACCTCCATACAAGGGGTATTTGCATGTCAAAGCCAACTCTACCTTTAAAAGGTCATGTTTCTTAAACACAGATTAACATCCAAAGCCCTTAGTCAGGCCTACTTAACTCTAAACTTGCTTGTGACAAGATCCATTTAGATCTTCTTCACTCCAGATAGTTGAGAACGTGCTTTGTTCCCATATAAAATTATCAGCCCTGTGCTTTGTTTATAGGGGCTCTTCTGCCTGGAATGTCCTCCTTTTCTCTTCCCAAGATCATTTTTTATTAAATCACCCAAGATCTTGCCTGCTCTGGAAAGCTGACTCTCAGGCCGATGATCTTCAAGTGAACTGGCCTCTCCAAACTTGTTTAGCTTCAAGATCTTTGCTCATGGAATGAGCTAGTGCTCTGCCTTCTCAGGCTGCCCAAAAGACCCTTTTCAGATGGGGAGAGCTCTTGGCCTCAGCCATAGGGCTGTCCATTACTGCCTATTAATGGAATACTATTCAACATTCAAAGAAGATAAACACATGCAATTTGCAGCGACATGGATGGAATTAGAGGGGATCATACTCAGTGAAATAAGCCAGAAAGAAAGAGAAAAATATCGAATGGT
>PVIJ01008860.1:0-70930 GCA_004024925.1 Scalopus aquaticus
TTTTCTTCTATACATTTTATGGTTTCAGGTCTTACATCCAGGTCTTTTATCCATTTTGAGTTGACTTTTGTGCAGGGTGTGAGCTAGTAGTCTAGCTTCATTTTTTTTGCATGTGGCTGTCCAGTTTTCCCAGCACCATTTATTGAATAGACTGTCCTTGTTCCACTGCATTTTTTTTCGCTCCTTTGTCAAAGATTAGTTGTTCATAGATATGTGGCTTTAATTCTGGGTATTCTATTCAGTTCCATTGGTCTTTCTGTCTGTTTTTGTTCCAGTACCATGCTGTTTTAATTATTATGGCTTTGTAATATAGTTTGAAATCAGGGAGTGAAATTCCTCTGTTTTCTTTCTTTTTAGTTAGTAGGGCTTTAGCTATGCGAGGTTTTTTGTGGTTCCATATGAATTTCATCAGTAGTCAATCTATTTCTTTGAAGAATGTCATTGAGATTTTTATTGGAATAGCATTGAATCTGTAAATTGCTTTTGATAGGATTGCCATTTTGATAATTTAATCCTTCCATTGTATTTTAAAAGTATAATTGAACTTATTTGACCAACTGAGACCCATTTAAGTTGTTTCCATTCTCTTGCTATCATGGGAAATGTTGCAGATAAAACCTTGTGCACATGTCATTTCATGCATCTGCAAATATATCTGTAGGATAAATTCCTATAGGTAGAATGAGTGAAGAAAAGGTATGCACATTTTGAATTTTAATAGATATTGCCAGACTGTCTTTGTGGAGACTGTCTCTGGCTAACAGCATATAAGAGTACTTGGTTCTTTTAAACCTTTACCTAAAAAGGGTGTGATAAAATGAAATTTGACAATTTGACATGTATAAAATAAAATGTTATTGTAGTTTAATTGTGCACTTCTATTCTTAGTTTGAACATCTTTTCATATGTTCCAGGGCCATGTACTTCCTTCAACATGTCATTCATCACTTTTACCCAATTTTTTCCTGCCAGATTGTAAGTATTTTTTTTTATTGTTATTTATGTCTTTTACATTTTGTATTCCCCTTGGGTAGCCCACCACCAATTCACCCATGATCCATCTCCATGGTCCCTTGTGTTCTTTTCTATTCCATTTTGTGCGCTTTTCCTTCCCTCCCTCCGCCTCCCCCCCCCCCGCCGCCTCCTCCCCGCCCCTCCCCCACTGCTGATTGTCTCTCTCCTATTTGGTTTCCTTCTTTATAAAGACCCATTCAGGCCATGCACACTAGGTCAGGCAGGCCTTCCCCAGCTCCTGCTTTAGAATGCCTGAACAATGACAGTCTCTACTCCTCCTGACTTTGTCCTACCCCCACCACCCCCACAGTGTTGTGGGAGCTAGTTCTCTAATATTCAAACCTAATCATGACTCTTTCCTGCTGAAAAAAATAAAAATGACACTTGATTCCTGCTGCCCACAGGATCAATTCCAATGCCTCAGGGAAAGGTCGGTTATAAATGGCCCCAGCCCCTATCCAAAACTGGGTCGGGTCCAGCATGTACCATCCCTGCCCATGGCAGAGGGCAGGAGTAGGGGGTGATGGTGATGCCATTGGTGGATGCCTGGACCTGGGCCGGAGGTGGGATAGCATGGGGGGTGTTGGGGAGGAAGGCTGTAGCCAGCACTGCCTGAGTTGTATAAGCTGCATTTGAACAGGAGGAGCAGGGTCACCAGGTGGTGAGGAGAGCGGGACCAAAGGCATCGAATCTCTCTCTGTAGGTCAGGCTCTTGACCAACGTTGGAATCTATATGGAGTCAATCCAATCACTTTATTTTCTTTCAACATATTGACGTCCCATCTTTTCCATTCAGAAGATTTGATGTTTCATCCTAGGTGTAGCCTTTGAACTTTTTCTCCACTGAAAGCAACAATTAGCAGAAAAGCAAAATAAAAGGGAATTCAGACAGAAAAATTATTAATAAAATCAAAGGTTGCCAAGGAAGAACACCGAGGTCAGGGCGAGGCCAGGCCAGTGGGCTCATTCAGCACAGGAATAGGACGTGCTTCCCTGGGAGAAGGGCACCGGGATAAGGATTTTCAGAACATCAGCTGATTCTGTCCTACTGTATATAATTATCTCTCCATTTATTAGCTTTGAAGAATCAAAGTAATCATTCATCCTAAAAAAGCATGAAAGGCAGAAGGACCTTCCAAGGTCAGTCACAAGGTCAGACACTGGGCTCTTCGGGCGCTCTTTCCTGGGGGTGGTTCTGATGGGGGTGGGAGGGCAGGGTGGCCTCACCATGGAGTTTGTCATTGCCACCCAGATTCCATCTCAGGTCCCTGTAAATTTGGGCAAATCACCTCACCACTCTGTCTTTATCTGCCAAGTAGGGATGTAATAATATCCATTTCCTGGGGTGATAAGAAACTTCCAGGAGTCCACACATATATGCAAAGCACTGAAAATATTTAACGGCTGCCAGTGCTGTGAAATTAAACTGAACTCTCCTACACACTTTCCTCTGGCCTCTCGATCCTTCAGCTCCTCAGGCCAGAATTCTTGGCAGCATGCTTGAATCTTCTCTTCCTCTCATATCCATATCTAATATCTGTCAGCAAATTCTGTTGGTTCTAACTTCAAAATATAGCCAGAAAACTCCTTTCTCTCCATCTCCATCACTACCACTCTGCTTTGGCACCCCCAACCTCCATCCAACAGTCTGCTTGCCTCCCTCATTGTCCCCACCGAGGTTTTCTAAGCAGAGCTGCCAGAGCTCCCTTTAGACCAGGCTAAGTTAACTCCTTGTTCTCTTAAGTCCCCGTAGTGTCACCATATTGCCTGAGGTGGAGGCAGCATCTGACAATCTCCCCCGCCACACACCCAGTCACATTCTGCTTTCTTTCAGTTTACTGCAGCTCATACCCTTTTCCCAGCAAGCCATGTTCCAGTGTCACCTTTCCCACACAGCCCTCTCACAAGCTGTCTCCCTTCCCTGGTTCATTTCCACCAATGGTTTACATTAACCCCTAACACACCATGATGTGTTCACTTTTTCATCTTTTCTCTGAGTTGCTCTTCCCGCTAGCACAACTGTTCTCAACAGTAGGATACTCGGCACTGCCTGGAAACATTTTGGATTGTCATAATGTAACAGGGTGGTCCCTAGGGGAAGGGGAGGTTCCAAGTTCCCTGCCCCACCCAAGGAAGAATAGGGTTGAGCAAGGAGGAGAAGCTAGAAAAGATAAGAAAGGAGAGAAGAGCAAGGAGACCCCGAGGAGGCACATGAAGCAGAGAGATTTGTGAAGGAGCTACACTTGCTTCATGGACTCGTACCAGAGACTTGTAGGACAAGGAAGAAGGGGCACACTTGAAAGACACAGAGACATTGGTGAGAGACCTGTGGGGCTGACAATGGCAGCCTTTATCTAGACTTGAGTTTTGAGTTTGTTTTTTTCCTTCCAGATGTGTCTGGTCCTTCTGCCCCTTTCCTATGTCTCCCCACCAGAAGGTGTCTTAGACTGGTGGCAGGTTTTCAGGCCTCAGCAGTTCTGCTTTGGGCCAACCTTATTTGGCTGGGCATTTACCCATGAGGGGCTGGGTAACTTTAGGTGTTTGATTGGAAACTATTTTCTCTTTCTCTTCTCTTTATTGCACACTAATTGTATTAAAGTTATTTTCTACTGACAGTCTTGTGGACTAGAGTATTTTTTGTCTTGATGTGCTGGATGGCAGAACCCATTTAGAGTAGGCAGGTTTGAGGGTTCTGGGGATCCCCCTGCCCTATAACAATAATAGGAGGCAGTAGTATGCTACTGGACCTGCAGGGTAGAACAGGGAATCACAGGAGAGTCCCCTGGGCCTTGTCCCCCAAAGAGATATCCACCCGAGATAATAATAGTGTCCACACAGAGAAACCTGATCTAGAATGTGAGCTCCCTGAGGGCAAGAGTGACCTGTTTCCATTTTGGTCATTGTTACTATCTTTAGACCTAGAACAGGCCTTGATATGAGATGCCCAATTTACAGTGCACGAACAGAGAGATAGGCACATACTTGGGAAGTAGTAGTTTGTTTGTTTTTTATTTACCGTTTCTTACGGGTCTATGTAGTTTCTGAGTCCGAGATTTACAGAACGTTTTCTGTCCTTCTAGGCAGTGTGACAGGATGGGAAAGGTAATGGACATGAAGTCAAAAGAACCCTGACTGAGACTGATGAGCTGTGTGTCTCAGGGAATGTCACTTAACATCTCTGTGATTGCATTTCCTCATTCATTGAATTAAAATAAATGTTTTTCCCCTCTTTTTATATGATTAATGGAATGGAATGAGCAAATGTGATATGTCAAGTGTGTTTGTGAACACTAAATATCTTTAAATTATTGACATTATGTGGTCCCTTCTGCAAAATGGAAAACCTGGTTGATCTTATTGTGGCTGACAATCTGACATTGGTTATAAGAAGCTGTTTTTTATTATTTGAGAAGTTTCTCTTTCTCCCCACATAATGCTCATTCCTCAGACAGGTACCTAGGTAGAAGGAAAGGAACAGACAACCCTTTAAAAACATTGCACATCTCAGATGTTTCACTGGACAGCTTTTGCATTTAAAATTCTTATAATATGCTCAAAATGGTACTAATAAATTTTCTATCTTGAGTACTTTTTCTCAGATGTATACCCAGGGAAAATAATTAAAGAAAAACTCAATAAAATAGAGATTATAAAATAAAAGAACTGGCTGTAAACCCAGGGTCTAAACTTCTAGCTCTTGTCAAGGTTGCAAGGACCTCAGATGTTTGATTTGGACACATGTGTTCTCACATTATGATTATATCCTTATGAAAGAAACATCAAAAGGCATGTGGCTATAGATGCCACATGTGATCATGTTGGCAAATGTGTGCTTGGAGACCAGAAATGGACAGTTTACTGCTTCCTTCGTTATTCATGAAGCTCTTAGAAGCAAAGCCCTGGGGAGAACTTTCTACTCTGCTGGCAATGAATAGCTGCTCCTGACAGATCACCCAAAAGCCTTTGCAACATCAAAGAGGGGGTGGTGTGGCTTGCTAGCCACCTGAGTCAAGGAACTTTGTTCCAGAACCTGGATTATGGTTTCACCTTTCTGGTTTAGTGGGGATTAAATGTGAAAAAAGTCTTTGGAAAATTTGATATCAAATGAATGCAAATATCATTTACCTAGCAACATAATTCACATCTTTATTTCTTCTTCTTCTTTTTTTTTTTTTGGCTCCTGCAAGAAGCCATTCTTTCCTTGAACTGCAGTTCATTTATTGGACAATTGTTTTTTGAGTTCTTACTTGTGCTGGGCAGTGTTCCAGGAGTCATGTGGAAATCAAGGCAGTCATGTACGTTGTCTTCACGAAGTTTGCAGTCTAGAGACAACAAACTGACAAACAAATGAATAAGAAGGATAATTCCAGAATGTAGCAAGTGTTCTGAAGGGGCGATCCAGGCAGTGGAGAAGGTGGAGAAGCTGGTGCTGAGGCTCCCCTGATGGTGCAGGCCAGCTTGCTGCAGAATGGGCAAGGAGTGCTCAGGGACAGGCACAGCAGGGTCCGAGGACAGTGAGTGGGACTGGCTGAGAGCCATGATGGCAGAGTGAGTGGCATGTGCAGGAGAGGGAGGGGCTGAGTGGAGGCAGCGGCCAGGTCAAGCACAGAGGGATGGCCATGCTGTGGAGTGAATCTGTGGCTGTTTAAGGGAAATAGAAGTGATCATAGTATTTTAAGTAGAGGGATGAGCTGCTTTGGTTACCTAATGGAAAGAGCTCTCTCGGCTTTGAGAGTGGAAGTAAAGGAGAAAAAAGGGTGGTGGGGGGGTAGCTCTTATCACATTGGTGTGGAGATGGGAAAGGCTGGACCAGGATGCAGAGGAAATCATCCCGTACACTCTGGGTTTTTCTAGGTTGGCAAATAATCAAATAAGCTTTGGACAGATTGATTTAAAAAAAAAAGCCAAACGGAAGTGTGGCACAGTGGCAATGTCGCGAGTCATGAAAATTGAGGACATACAGACACAAGGAGTAAGTTTTAGGTTTATTTATTGATAAAGAAGCAGAGAGTTCCCCGTAAAGACAGGGAGGTGGCACCTGAAAGCATGGTACCTGCAAAATATCTGTAGATATAACCAGGAGGTTGAAGGGTAAGGCTGGAGCCAAAGGTTATTACTGGTGGAGGCCCCCTGGGCCGGGGGTACAGATGAGGATGAATAGGAACAAGTGGAATATAGCCAGGCAAGGAAGAATTGGTGGGGCTGGGGACTCTGATAGGGAATAGAAGGAAGTGCAGAAGCAGCCCCTGGGGTTAGCCATTCCAGCCCCCACCATGCAGTTTTTGGGCCTCTGAAGGACATGGAGAAGCTTCCAGCAGCCGACCTTGGAGGAGGAAAACTGAGAATTTTTGCAGATAGCTGGGCGGCTGAAACTGTTCCAAGCTTTGCTGCTCTTACAGCCTGGAGTGGAAGGTGAGGGCCCGGAGCTGGGCATTTCGCTGAGCTGTGCAGATGTGGCCATTTGTTGGGTTGTTTGGCTGCTGCTGCTGCTTCCGGTGTTGCTTGTCTGATACTGTCTGTTGTTGCCTGGAGTGCATTTAGGTGGCTCCAGTGCACTTGTGTCTCCTGCTGTCATTGTAAGTTGGATACCAGTGTGCTCTCTCTGGCTGCCACCTGCTCTAGGCCTTTAGTGGTGATGTTACAGGCTGACTAACCACGGATGGCTCAGATCCCTTTGTGGTTGCCAAATCTGTTACAGGGCTGGTAGAGGGGCACCCCAGAACCCCCAAATCTGCCTGCTCTAAATAGGTTCTGCCATCCACCGCATCAACACAAAACATGTAAGACCTTCAGTGGAAAGAAACTCTAATACAATTAGTGTATAATACAGAAAAGACAGAGAATATAGTTTTTAAATCTTTAAATCAAGCACCCAATGTTACCCATCACCTCATGGGTAAAAGTCCACCCAAATGGGATTGGCCCAAAGCAAGGCCCCAAAACCTGCCATGAGTCTAAACACCTTTCAGCAGGGACCCATAGAAAAGGGTCAGAAACAGCCAGACAATTCTGGGAGGAAAAGATCAAAATCAAAATTGTTAAGGTCCCCACGGTTCTCTCACCCACATCTGTTTCAATCAGTCCAGGTCAGTGCAGCTTCTTTACATATATCTGCTCCTTGTGCCTCTTCTGGCTCTCCATCCTGCTTCCTTCCTTCTTTACTTTCCTCTCCCTCTTCTCTCCTCCAGCTTCTTATCTCTCCTGCTCAGCTCCACCCTCCCTTGGGTGGGGCAGGGAAACTGGAACACTCCCTTTTCCTGGGGACCACCCTGTTACAGTAGGAAGGAACCATTTTGGGAGCATGGCCTTTTGTTTGGAATACATGTTCCAGGTCTTTAGTGGTGGGAAGATGCCATCTTGGATGCCATTTTGTTTAGTACTTCTAAACACTGGACCAGCCTATCTGAGGTGAGATAACCAGCCACTTGTGGCCTTAGTGACTCTTTGTTTGCCCCTGTTTGTTAATTAAATTTCATTATTGTTGTTCCCTGAACCTGAGTGGTCTTGCAATTGTGTGCTTGGGTGAAGAACACAAATAGTGATGGGTCAACTCTTTGGGTACTGTCCTTGGCCAGTTTAAGTGCCCCTTATTTATTCCCCAGTAATATAGGGTTTTTATACTAAATATAGCTCTCTATGGGGCCTCTATCTGTTGAATACACGCATGGGCAGTAACTTGTTAAAGATTAACACGTAGGCAGCTAGAAGTATGGGAAACTTGCTAGAGACTAACACTCACAGCTTGAAATGCAGGTTCATCAACTCTCCCCCTCCTGCTCCTCTTCTTATCAGACTCTTTTTGGGGTCTCCTGATGACAGGCAGGTCTCCTAGTCACAGACACAGAGCCTGTGAATTTCTATTTTTTCATAACTTTCTTTTGCCACTTTCATTCTCCATGGGCCTTCACCCTGCCTACCTAGCTAGAATCTGTCTCAGAAGTTTAATAGTTGCATATACCCCTCCTGCAAACATGGGGGAGTCCCAACATGAGTAATTCAGCTCATGGCTTCAGACACCATCTTAAATACTTTAACTAAAACAGGAGGTGGGGGGCCAGGGGCAGGTCTGTTAAGGTAGATTATGGGGAAGGCAGAGTAAACAAAGGTGTGACTGTTGTGCAGATTTAGAGATTTAGTTCTGCTTCTCTGTTGAAAAGAGTTTAGGAGATTAGGCCTTTCCCACAAAGGAAGACACACAGGGAAAGTTTTCCCTTTGCACATGTAAATGTGTTTTACAAAAGGCAATCCCCATCCAGCCTTCAGAGTCCCACCTATGAAACAAAACTTTGCCAAAGGCTTATTTTGGGCTGGCAAATATTGTGCTCCCCTCCAGGTACATGGAGGTGAGATATGTATTGAAGCAAAAAAAGAGGTCTTGTCAATGGAATAGTAACAAACCATAATGGAAAGAGAAAATCAAGAATGTCTCTTGGATTCTGGGGTTAAGTAACCGTGTACAAAAATATGGGTGGCTGGGAGAGAAATGGGTCTGAGGCAGATATGTGTGTGAGTGACAATTTTGTCTTGGATGTCCCCACTAGGCATCTAAATGGAGAAGTCAGGTTGATACTGATGTAGATTTTGAGAGTCGATGGAGAGTGTGGTTCTTGGGTTCACTCTGGGAAAGGTTCACCAGAGGTCCCCTTTCAGCAGCACACGGTGAGTTTCTCCAAGACACAGAGTCGTTGAATATATTTGAAGCACAAGTTTATTGAAGGAGACAGTAGAGCAGAGAGCACTCGCATAGGCACGAGTGGGCAGGAAGAGCTGCCCCCAAAGGGACAGGCTTGGTAGGAAAGAGGCCTGCATGGGTGCAGACAGGCAGCCTTGAGGACAGCTGCCCTGCTCAGGGAGGTCAATGAAGAGAAGTCCCAGCACGGTAATGGGCAGGCAGGAGGGCTGATGTCCTGTGGAGGGTAGAGCGCTGGCGGCAAGCACCTGCATAGTCACAGGTGGGCAGACAGGAGTGAGGCTGCTTCCGTGAGCCAGAGCAGAGATCACACTTACATAGTTTTCTCGTAGGGAGGGGCTCACACCTTCCAGGAGTGGCTTATTTGTTGTTAATCGGGATTAGAAAGGGGCCAGAGACTGTCTTGACACTCCTTACACACCCTATAGCCTCTTGTACTTACTTGAGGTGATTGTGTTGATCCTTTCTACCCCCACCTCCTCTGTGGGTCTGATCTTGTGATCCTATCTGCTCCATCAGATACTGTAACAGGTTGGTCCCCTGGGAAAGGGGAGGAACTGGGCAGGGGGGTGAAGCTAAAGGAGACTGGGAGAAAGACTGAGGGAGGAAGAAACAGGATGGGGGGGGTGGGGTGGGGAGAGAGAGAGAGAAGGAAGAAGACTAGAGGAAGAGTAGGAGGAAATGAAGAGAAGACTTGGAGCAGAGAGACATGTGAAGAAGCTGCACTTGCTTCTTGGCCTTGGATTTGTACCAGGGACTTGGGGGATATGGAAGGAGACACTTGAAAGAGACAGAGATGGAGGAGGCAGCTTTTACTTGATTTGTATTTTGATTGTGTTTCTCCCTCCTTTCTGATGGTTCCCCACATTCTCAGTCCTGCCTTCCTGAGGTGCAAGCCTTGAAGCCTTGCAGCATCAGCCTTTCCTGTGGGCAGGGGGCAGTGGTGTGACTAGATTCTGACCATGAGACCTAGACTGACACTTGGATTCAGAAATGAGTCACAGAGGAGGGGCTGCTGGTAGGACATTCCTCGTCTGATGATAGGAAGTCTGGGTTCTGGAGGGAGAGACTGTGGGCAGTCACCTCACTTCTTCACGCCTCCGTTTTTTAAAGTGTGGAATGGAAACAAGAGTAGTGCTGCTGCACAAGGAGACTAGCTACTGTGTGGAAAGTACTTAGACCCACACTCTGCACATGGTGAGGGCCACGTACATTGCCTGCTCTTCTTGTCCTGGCCAGGCTGGGGCACAGGCCTCCATTCTCTGGGGCTGACAGGGCAGGGTCTCTGCAATGAGGGTCTCACAGTTGACCACAGGTGTCATCTGTGATGTTTGCTGGAGGGAGATACGGTGCTGGGTCTCTTTCATGCCATGTAAGTTCTGTTCTTTTGACCCTTCTGGAGACATAGGCACAGTCTCCAGAAGGGAGAAAGTCCTTTAGTAAGTGGCTTTTCAACAACAGACTCCTGAGAGTGTATTCTTCTTTTTGAACTAAAAATTCTGACTTGATGACATGTGAACTGGGCCTTGAGGCCTTGGTTTTACTAAGGAGATAATTGGGATTGAATAAGGTGGGAGGTCATCACCAGGAAGTGAGGTAATAAGGCAGAAAACTTACGGTGTGGAGATAGGGTAACCATGGAATTCTTCATCTAAACTAGGGCCCTTTGAAAACGGAAGGAAGCACTATTAACGATGAGCGCAGGAGCAACCAGCTATATGGAAGTGTTTTGAGAGGTGAACAAGAGTGAACAACCATCCTGAGTGTCAGGAGCAAAGCAAGTTATTCAGTATAACCACAGAGAGAGAGGCCAGGCGTTACTGAGAGATGGGGAAGAGAAGCCTTTCATATCTCACATCTCACATCTAACAAAATTTTTGAGTTTGTCCATAGGGTTCTCAATCACTGAGCATCATGTTGAACTATCCTTTCTATACACATGGATTTCTTTCCCAGAGAGGATCAAGTCTAGTAGATGTAAAGAATATCTCTCCCTTCTTTCTCTGGGAGCATAAAAAGCACAGCAAAGCAGGCAAAGGATTGGAAACCTCAGGTTTGACATGATAAGGAACTTTGTGTACCAGAGTAAGGAGTTAGGGTTGTAATAAATATTTCCATTCTTCTTGGGAGGAAAATAGGAAGTAAGGGAAAGATGCAGGGGACTTCACATCAGAACAAGCAGACCCAGAGAACATCTGAGTGGTATATAGGAGAGCACAGTCAAAATAATTTGTAGGTTGGGATTGGGGCTAATAAGAGTCAGAGATGATTTGGACATTTCACAACCATTAGCTACTGTCAACTCCCCTTTTCCTCCAAAAACCAAAAAATAACAGGTGTTGGTGAAAATATAGAGAACTCAAAAGCCCTGTGCATTGCTGATGGAAATAAAAATGGTGCAGTCACTATGGAAAACAGTATGATGGTTCCTTCAAATATTCAACATAGAATTGTCATGTGATCAAGCAATTTTATGAGAGTAAAATTAAAATAATTGAGCATCTTTGAGGACCTGCTTCTGTTACAGGGCAGGGAGAGGGGCACCCGCGAAACCCCAGACCGGCCCTGTTCTAAATGGGTTCTGTCATCCGCCACATCAATATAAAACATATAAGACCTTTTGTGGAAACCAGACTTTAATACAATTAGAAAAGACAAAGACAAAGAATATATTTTCTAAGTCAAGCACCCAATGCTATCCAACTCCTCGTGGGTAAAAGTCCACCCAAATGGGATTGGCCCAAAACAAGTCTTGAAAGCCTGCCACAAGTCTAGAACAGCTTTTGGCAGGGACCCACACATAAGGGTCAGAAACAGCCAGACAATTCTGGGAGGAACCAAAATACCTTTCGGCAGGGACCCATACAGAAGGGTCAGAAACAGTCAGACAATTCTAAGCAGAACAGAACAAAATCAAAACTGAAATCAACACAGCCATCGATAACATCCCCATGGGTCTCTCACCCACATCTCTTTCAATCAGTCCAGGCCAGTGCAGCTTCTTTCCAAGTCTCTCTGCTCCTTGGGCCTCTTCTGGCTTTCCATCCTTCTTCCATCTCCTCCTGTCTTCTGTCTGTGTTCTGTGTCTCCTCTGTGTGTGTTCTCAAGCTTCTTGTATCTGTTCAGTTCCATCCTACCTTGGGTGGGACAGGGAACCTTTCTCTTGGGACCACCCTGTCATACTTCTATACATGTGCATACCCATATTCACCATACTTCTATACATGTGCATACCCATATTCACCTTTATCCACAATAGACAGAAGGTGGATACAACTCAAGTGGATGAATGAATGAATAAAATGTAGCACACACATAGCATGTAATATTAGTCTTTTTTAAAAAGACACGTAATAATATTGTTGGGGGGAAAAATGGATGTCTGCAACAAACTCCACAGATAGGTTTATGGACCCCACTTCAGACCAAAGAGATCCAAGACCCTAAGGGCTGTTGCCTTAATGCCATCATCATCGAAGAGAGGATTACTGGGAACTGAGAGTGGAGCTGATCAGGAGACAAAAAGCTGGAGAAGAAGACACAGAAGAAGGAAGGAAGCAGGATGGAGAGCCAGAAGAGGTACATGGAGCAGAGAGACATGTAAAGAAGCTGCACTAGCCTGGACTGATTGAGACAGATGTGGGTGAGAGACCCATGGGGAGATTGACTATGGCAATGTTGATTTTGGATTTGATTTTGCTCTGTTCCTCCCAGATTTGTCTGGCTGTTTCTGACCCTTTTCTATGAGTCCCTGTTGAAAGCCTTTTTATACTTGTGGCAGGCTTTTGGGCCTTGATTTGGGCCAATCCCATTTGGGTGGACTTTTACCCACAAGGGGTTGGACAACTTTTGAGACTTGATTTGGAAACTGTGTTGGAAACTGTTCTTTGTCTCTTGTCTTGTACATTGATTGGATTAAAGTTTGTTTCCACTTAAGGTCCTATATGTTTCATATTGATGCTGCGGATGGCAGAACCTATTTAGAACAGGCAGGTTTGGGGGTGCCCCACTCCCTGCCCTGTAACAATATGACTGAAATTTTTGCTCATCTAAGTGAAATAAGCTAGTCACAAGAAGACAAATACTATATGATTCCACTTATATGGGAGACTTAGAGGAGTCACATTTGTACAGAAAGTAGAGTGGTGATTTCCAGGGTCTAGGGGACACGGAAGGGGAAATGGGAGTTACTGTTTAATGGGTCAGCATTTCTTTTTTTTTTAAAGATTTATTTATTTATGCATACAAGCTGGGGTACAGGCCAGAGGTGTGGGGCGGCGAGAGTATTCACCATAGACAGAGTGGGGAGCAGAACGGGCAGATAGATGGAAACACACTGCTGAGGGGAGCAGTGGGCGAGGCAGGAGAGGTCTGTCGGCCATGTGGGAATCTCCTCAGCCGGGCGTCTAACTTGTGTCGCTGCTGCCGACAGCTCCACAGCACAGCGCTTAACCGCTGCACCACCAGGGAGGCCCGAATGGGTCAGCATTTCTATCTCATAAGATGAAAATATTCTGGAGGTTGATTGCCTAATAATGCAAATATACTTAGTTCTACAATACTGTATACTTCAATAGTTCAGACGGTAAATGTTATGTTATATAATTTACCATATTTTAAAAAAATGTTTGGAAAATTTCTACTAAAATGAGTGGGCAAATGATATTACTCAATAAGATAGGGAAAAAGAAGGATATGTGGGGGGAGGGGCTTTGGAGGAGGGGATAATGTCAGGGATACCCAGTGTAGGTGGCATGTCCCTGTGGGAGGTTTTGGTGAGCGAGAAACAAAGAGAAGTGTAAAGAGGTTAATAAGATGTTTCACCTACTTATACTTTCATTGTTCACTCACTGAACATTGTTGAACTGTTACCCATGCTATGTGCTGGTATTATCAAGATGTATAGGGTCATGTCCTTGAATTCATGGTAGGGACCATATACGTGTGCGCACATGGCCTGCACATGTATACATCACTCCTGGGTCAAGTAGCTGAAAGAAGAGGAACCAGCCAGGAGACGAGAAGAGAGTGGGAGCTGGAAAGGGACTAGGGAACGTGACATAGGTGGTATAGATGACACTGGTTGGGGGGGAGTGGGACTGCAAAGGAGGAAGAGCCAAGTCAAAGAGAATGTTCAGTGATATAAAGGCTTAGAGGTGTTATGAATTGAGAAAAACAACGTTGGCTTTGCCAGTGATTACAGTGAATCATCATGAACAGTTTCAGTGCACAGTATAGCAGAAGTCAAGGGGTTGAGGGCTAAATGTGCGTGGGTGATGGAGGCAGGAAGCACGGATTGCTCATTCCAAAGCCCTATATGGGAATAAAATGCAGAAGGATTAGTAGGACCTAAAGAGATGAATTAATAGGATGGAAGAAGCTAAAGCCTAGTAATAGACCAAGAAGAGGTAAGGGAGTAGGAGCCATTGAAGAAATAGGAGAAGTGGGCATGATGGATGTGGTGGCCCCAAAGTCTCTGGACTCTTAGCCATTGTCCAGTCTTACTTTTCTTTTTTTCACATTGAACAGCACGTCTACATGTGTGTATTTATTATAAGGTGCATTTCTGGGGAGCCTGACTGCTGTGCAGCCATCCCACACTGGGTAGGTTCATTGTCAGTTCTAGCAGATGAAAAGAGAATTTGGAGCCTTTGGTGGATTTTCAGGCCTTTAGTGCTGGGTCAGGGGACCATATACACAGGCAGACAGAGCCAGAGAGACTCCAACACTTAGCGAGGCAGAACAGCACCTCCACTCCCTAGCCCCCTTTAGACTGTTAAGTGCCCATAGCCACGTAACGGATACATTGTTGCAAATGCCTGGCCCATCTGTTGTTTGCTAGAGGTCTGCACAGTGGAAAACAGCATTTCAAGGTATGGGCTGTGTTGTGTGGAAGTCAAGAAATAGCCTGACTTATCCATTTACCCTAAGGTGACCAACCTTCAAGTACTCCTATTTTGAATATGTTCTGTTGTTCTGTCTTTAATATTTGCAAAGGGAACATTACGGAAGCCTTACCAGGAATATTTACTTTTCATGTTAACTTGGGGAAAACCTGAAATATTAAAAAGCCTAAATTGGTGGTGGGCTACCCAAGGGGAATACAAAATGTAAAAGACATAAAAAACAATAAAAATATATATTAAAAAAATCTAATTAAAAAAAGCCTATATTCTAGCAAGTAAAATTATATCTGTGTGTAATCTTTTTCTTATATCCAGGAAATCATTAAAATAGTAGGAAGGGATGTATTAATCAGGATTCTCACTTGCAAGCAACAGAAACTTACTCTGGTGGTTAAAAGACAACAGAAATTTATTAAAAGGCTGTTGAATCGTTCACTAAATCTCCAGGAGGACTGGAGAAACAATTTATTCAAAACCCATGAATCCCATTGCTAGTTCTATGCAATGCAATAGCTGCTAGTTACTTGAAATGTGCCTAGTCCTAGTTGAGATAAATTGTAAGTGTAGAATACAGACCTGACTTCAAAGACAAAATATTTTAAAAATGTAAAATATCTTACTAATGTTTTTAAACATTGGTTATACCTTGAAATGATAATATCTGAATATAATGGATTAAATAAAATGTACCAAATTAATTTCACCAGTTTCTTTTTCCTTTTTAAAAGTAGAACTGGCACATCTGTTTTCCAATATTAAAAGTAACCCGACAACAGAACAGCTTTATTTGCAAGTGAAAAAAACTGTGGGGTCTTTAGGAGAATTGCAATCTTGTAAGTGTGAAAGGGAAATAGTTTGTATGGGCAAAGCTGCCTCCTACAGATAAAATAACAAAATTCTATATAAAGGGGAAAGAAAACATGCAAAAGGGATGGCTGCATAACAGTAAAGCGGTAGATTGTACTCTTTGAAGTTGAGCTCTGAAAGCTTTTGCCGTTTTCTGGGAGAAGACTGGTGCCATCTCCAAACTCCCAGGTGCCACGATAGATGCTGTTTATGTGAGTGATGTCTGCATTGGCGAAGCCAGGTGACTAAGGGTCAGATGAGGTCAATGTGCCTACGCTCCAGTCCCCTGTCACTTTCCAACTCCTTTGTGAATGTTCCCTTTATCAATTTTTGTCTCCAAGATTTCTTAGTCATCATTACATTATTGATCAAAGCAAGTCACAAGATCACTTCCAATATTAAAGAGGAAAGGAGAAAGACATCATTTGCCTTTCTTCACAGGGTTTGGTGTCTGCAGGCTGTCTCAGTATAGGATTTGGGGAGAAATATGAGTCTCATCAGAGCTGATGCGATGGATCACATCACATCAAACCTCTGTCACATCTATAGTTTTTGGTAAACACATTACCAAGGACCTCTATGGGCTGAACCACCCTCACAATCACTGCTACCACCACACTTCCCATTACATTGGTCAACAGTGAGATTGTTACTGACTTAAAAAGGCCCTGATCTGTAGTATCTTGGTGTGCTGAACATGAATAGAACTCTGAAAAATTTTTATTAGCTCTCGTTTTGAAGATATTTCATAGAATTCATTTTATATGTTTCACCATGAAAATTTACCCAGTAGGACTGCAACAACATCCTAAATCATCATCCTAGAATGATGTAATATTGCATCACATTGCATAATACCATCATGCACACATCATCCAGAGCTGATTGCATCATTTTCTGATGCAATGCAATACTACTGCCAGGCGGCTGCTGAAGTAAGCTGACATCAGCAGTGCGCTATATAAAGCCCTGTCGGAAAGGTTGAGCACTGAAAATATTTCAGACTTTGTGCGAGACAGTTTAAGCTACTGTTCCATAGAACTGTTATTCTTTTATCCATTTAGGCATAATATGGAACAGTAATGCCTCGTAAGTGCGTTAATAGCGTGGACAATTTCTGCTCTATTTGTGGGGAAGTGACATTTGCCAACCGGAAGAAAAGGATCACTTCTCAATTGAAGAAGGCTTATCATCTTTACTTCGGATGCAAGGTTGATGGCCAAAACAAGCCTTGGGCCCCACATATATGCTGTGCTATATGTACAACACAGCTTTCACAGTGGTTAAATGGCAAAAGACCATCAATGCCATTTGCAGTCCCCATGGTGTGGAGAGAGCCAAGCAACCACATAAAAGACTATTACTTCTGCTTGGTTCCTCCTCTTTCCAGTGGAATAACGAAGCAAAAAAAGTCGAGAATAGTCTACCCAAACATTCCGTCTGCATTGAGACCAGTTCCACATGGTGAGGGACTTCCTATTCCAGAACCTCCAGCAGAATAGTCTCTTGATTCATCTGATGAAGACAAGGGTGAGCTGACCTGTTCTCCTGTTCCATCAGCATGCAGTGATCCAGATTTTAACTGTGGTGCATCATCAACCCCACACAGACTAACACAGGAAGAACTCAATGACCTGGTTCGTGATTTGGACTTAGCCAAGAACAAGGCAGAATTGCTAGGATCAAGACTCCAACAATGGAATCTTCTAGAAGAAGATGTCACAATTATTTTATATCGAAAGCGCCACCAGCAGTTGGAGCCTTTCTTCAGAAAGGAAAGTACTCTGGTTTTCTGTTCTGATATTCAGGGCCTCATGAATGCCTTAGAAATCACTCATGACCCCCAAGAATGGAGACTATTTCTGGACTCTTCAACACTGAGTCTTAAGGCTGTGCTTCTGCACAATGGAAACCGTCTTCCATCTATTCTATTCCTGAACAGCTGTACAAGAGACAAAGGGAAGAAATCTAAAAAGTAGTCTATGACTTAAATTTTTACAGGAATTAACCATAGGTCTATTAATATTGGCATGCATTTCGTGATGTAAACATCAATTTATTGAAGATTACAAAAAAATAGAGCCAAAATTAGAATTTGACTGTCATATTCGTGTTGCACACGTACAAATTGATAGGAAGGGACTAATTTTATTTCAGTAACATGACTTTTGTAAAATTTGTTGCCCAGTGTTATTGTTCTCAGCATCCAGTAGCTTTGTTCACTTCCCACCTGTTATAGAAGGCTAGCCCCCTTGCTCTGGCATTTGAGTGCCGCAGCTTTGCCCCTGCTATCCTGGGACCTCACATCCTGCCCAGACTATGGAGCCCATGACAATCATAGTGCCATCCCCAGCATCTCAGCCTGCATAGAGGACCCACCATGTCCCGCCACTAATGTGCTTGTCAACAAAGCATCATCTGGACCTTCTTAAGGGATGACTGGAGGATTTTCATAGGATAAATCTGCTCCAACATTTCTATTTCTCGATGTCTTCTTTCCTCCGTGTTGTTCAAGTGGCTCTCTGGCATCTCCACTTCACTCCACTTCATTGTATCCAAGTGTCAGTAAAAAATTGCAAACTATTAAACCACCTCAGTTTCCCAAACTGACACTCTTGATCCTGAAACTCCCACTCAAGAATTAAATTCTCTCATTCTTGTTCTAGCATTCCCCAGAATCCACCCCCTCATTTACTCACCAAACTTTTAGCTATAAAATAGTAACAGTCTACATTTTTGGATAAGGACTTCTTCCAGACTTTAGATCTCTCCTCGGGTAGAAGGTTTGAACCAAACTGCAGCTGAGTTATATGCCATTGTGTGTGTATACCACATCTTATTTATCCTCTCATCCATCAATAGATGCTTGAGTTGCTTACATCTTTGGCTACTATGATTAATGCTGAAATGAACATGAATAACTTTTTGAGATTCCCATTGTCAGTTATTTTGGATACATGCCCAGAAATTGATGTTAGATCATATGGTAATTCTATATTTAATTTTTTGTGGAACTATAATGTTGTTTTCCATGGTTGTACCATTTTGCTTTCCCAACAGTAGTGCCTACCATTGTATATCTTTTCACCTAGTTTCATTGCTTTCTTTCTCATTTTCCTCAGCAGCTTTTCTAAAATTTCCAATATTCCCAACTCTCCAAAAACAAAAACAAAACCCACCCCTGACTAGGAGGCAATTAAACCTTATCATGAAAGTATCCCAATATTAGTGGTTTCAAATAACATTATGTTTTACCTTTTCTCACGAATCTTAATGCTTTGTGCCCCTTTCCCCTCCAGGTGTCCAGAACTAAAAGCATCTGATTGCAAAGTGGATTTTTGTGGAACTTTACAATGTTGCTTCCCAATTAAATTTCAATTTGTAGATTCTTCTTTCTCAAAGACCCTTATTTTCCTTGGAGAAAAGTATGCAAATAAAGAAACCCAACTATAAGATGAACTAGTTAGATCCATCTTACAGCATGCCTTATTCCATCAGAGTTTTAACTTCAGATTTATGTCAACTGAAGTCATTTGGGATGCTGACACATTAAAAGCATCAGGAAAGTCTTCACAATGATGAGATGGGTAGTAAAAATTTGAAGACTGAAGAACTAGGAGATTTATTTTCAAATGAAAAAGGCACATGCAAAGCCAACAATCCTCACTGCTTTTACTGACAACAACTGTGACTCTTTCAGGAAAATAAAAGGCAAATATTGCTTTAGGGGAAGAGTATTGATTTAAAAAAACAACAACAGAAGGAGCAGGCTTCCTTGTCCTTCAGAGTCCCAGAGCTTTCTGCAGTAGGACTTGTGACCAAGTTGAGGTTGACTAGAACAATGCTATCTCTGTAGGACTCTAAAAAGACTGAGTCTCTCATCTCTGCCTCCTTCCACAGAGGTGAGGGATGGTGCAGTGACCCGTATTTTGTCAGAATCATGCCAGAGAGGTCCCTCATTAGAATATGCTGTAGCTTATTCTAATACTGTTTCTAAGAAAAACATGAGAGGGCTTTCCTAATCCTGAGGATGACAGCTGCCATTCTATTCTCCTTCTATAAATTTGACTACTCTCGCTTTCTCATATGAATCATATGAATCAAATATGATTTATCTTTTTGTGACTGGCTGATTTCACTTAGCAGAATGTCTTCAAGTTTGTCCATGTCATAGCATGCATCAGTATTTCCTTCCTTTTGAAGGCTGAATAATATTCTACCATTGGTCTATGTCCCACTTTGTCTATCCATTCATCCATCAGTGGTCACTGGATGCACTCATATTTAGACTCATGTCAAGAATGCTGCTACAAACAAGGAGGCACAAGTGTCTATCTGAGCCTGTAGAGTATCTGTTCCTGTCTTGACAGAGCTGCCGAAACACTCAGAAGCCAGAGTTGCTGTGTGAAGTCCTTTTAAACACAATGGACTATGGTGGAGGACTGTGGGTGCCTTGGTGTAGTGAGCTGACATGCATCTGAGGAGGTGTGATCTTGTGCCTCTGTATAATGCACACAGAGTTTTAAACCAACATAACTTCAGTTAAATACACACTTACAATCATAATCTCATTTAATTCTCCAAACAACACTAGAAGGCTGTATGTCATTCTCTTTTACAGACCAGGTTCAGGCTGGAAACTTGCCAAAGGTCCCATGGTGAAAGATTCCTACCTGGTTGTATTGATCTGAGGTCATTATGTGAATTCTCATGTCAAGTGAATCCCTTGGGACTGAGGTAAAATGCAAGTTCTGCTCCATTGGTCCCAGGTCTGAGACTGCATTTCATAAGGTTCTTGCTAGGCAGTGACAGTGTTTTTGTCGAGACAGCAAAGACTTACATGGTGGATCCTGTCAGCCACTCCATTGCTCATGCCTTCTTCCTTGCCATTTTAGCTACATTTGCTGGTGTGTGGTCACATCTTTCTTTTCCATTAAATTGTCTTTGCTCCATTGTCAAAAGTCAGTTGGCTATATTTCTTAAGGTCTATTTCTGGGCCCTTTAGCTGCACCTTTGATTTACTTGCCTGTTTTTTTCACCAATACCACACATCTCGATTACTATAGCTTTTAGTAAGTCTTGAAGTGGGATAGTTTAATATCCATATATTTTAGTATTTTTCAGCTATTTTTCTATTATTTATTTCTAGTTAAATTCCATTGTGTTCTCAGAGCAGATATTATATTATTTTTATTCTGTTAAATTAGTCACAGTGTGTTTGATGGCCCAGAATGTGATCTAACTTGATGAATGCTCCATATGAACTTGAGAAAAATATGAATTTTGCTGGTCTAGGATGACAGTCTACAGATATCCATTATATCTGCTTGGTTGATGGAGTTGTGTTTACTGATTTTCTGATTGCTAAATCTGTCCATTTTTGATAAGAGGGATGTCAAAGCCTCCAATTATAATAGTGCATTTATCAGATTCTTCTTGAGTTTCTATTAGCTTTGCCTTACTTTTACTTGATGCTTTTTTGTTAGTTTTATACACATTAAGGATTGTTATGTCTTCTTGGAAGACTGACCTCTTTATAATTACGTAATGTCCTTTTTTATCCTTGCTAATTTTTTCTTGCTTTGACGTACAGTCTGAAATTAATGTAACTGTTCTTGCTGTCTTCTGACTAGTTCCAGCATGCCGTATTTTTCTTGATCCATTTATTTTTAATCTGTATGTGTCTTTATATTTAAACTGGGTTTCTTGTAGACTACATCTAGTTGGATCTCATGCTTTGATCCACTCTGACATAGCCTCATCCTTTAATTGGTGCATGTAGACCATTGATTTTCAAAGTTATTATTGATACAGTTGATTTAATTTATACTATTTGTTGTTTTCTACTTGTTGCCTTTGTTCTTCGTTCCTACTTTTTATTCTATTTTTACTGTCTCTTGTAGTTTTAAATGAGCATTTTGCATAATTCTATTTTCTCTCATTTCTTAGCATATCTGTTTCTTAAAACTTTTTGATGTGGTACTGTACCTAGAGTTTGCAATAAACATTTGTAACTAATGCAAGTCCACTTTCAAATAGCACTGTCCTGTTTTATGGGTAGCCTGAGTACTTTATAATAGCAAAATAATTTTATTTCTTCCATCTTGTATCTTCCATTTTTGCTGTCAATCATTTCACCTACATAAAAGCATGCATACACAGATACATAACATATATGATAAATGAATACACTGTTGTTATTATTTTGAACACATTGTTGTGTTAAATTAATCCAGAATTAAAAATTTATTTTATTTTATTTCCACTTATTCTTTTTTCAGTGTTCTTCCTTTCTTACTTATATCTAAGTTTCTGACCTGAATTATTTTCCTCCTATCTAAAAAACTTCTTTTAACAATTCTTGCAGGACAGGTATACTGGCAATAAATTCCCCAATTTTTTTTTCAATCCTTACTTCTTCACTTTTGAAGAATATTTTCTCATGGTACAGAATTCCAGGTTGGCACATTTTTCCTTGCAACTTTAATTTTTTTTTTTTTTTTTTTATACATACAAGCTGGGGTACAGGCCAGAGGCGTGGGGCGGCGAGAGGGTTCACCAGAGACAAAGCGGGGAGCAGAACAGGCAGATCAGAAATACACTGCTGAGGGGAGCAGCGGGCGAGGCAGGAAAGGTCTGCCGCGCCATGTGGGACTCTCCCTGGCCGGGCATCGAACTCGCGTCGCCGCAGCTGACAGCTCCACAGCGCAGCGCTTAACCGCTGCACCACCGGGGAGGCCCCCTTTTCCTTGCAACTTTAAATATTCCACACTGTTCTCTTCGTACTTGCATAGTTTCTGAGACGTTGGCTATGATTCTTTATTCTTCTAGACATGAGGTATTTTTTTCCCTCTGACTTTCTTTAGCATATTTTCCTTATCTTTGATTTCTTACAGTTTGAAAATGACATACTTACTTTTAGTTTTTCTGGCATTTACCTTACTTGGAAATCTCTGAGTTCCTGGATCTGTGGTTTGGTGTCTGACACTAATTTGGGGAAATTCTCAGTCATCATTGTTTCAAACATTTCTTCTGTACCTTTCTTTTTCCTCTCCTTCTGCTATTTCCATACATGTTCTTACATTTTTTATAGTTATCCCAGAATCCTTGGATATTCTAGGTTTGCTTTTTTTTTCCCTCAGTCTTTATTCTTGTTGCTTCTCAGGTTGATAAACTTTTATTCACAGATCTTCAAATTCAGAGATTCTTTTCTTAGCCTGTCCAATCTTCCAATAAGCCAATCAAAGACATTATTTTTGTTGCAGTGTTTTTTTTAAACTTTAACATTTCTTTATGGCTATTTCTTAGGCTTTCCATCTCTCTGCTTACATCGTCCATCTGTTCTTACATGCTCTCTATTCTATCCATTAAAGCCCTTAGCATATCAATCATAGTTGTTTAAATTCCCAGCCTGATAATATCAACATCCTTACCAAGTCTGGCTCTGTCTCTTCAAATTGTGTTGCATAGCTTTTAATATGCCTTTTAATTTTTTCTCAGTAGACCTACATGATTTACTAGTTAAAAGGAACTGCTGTAGGCCTCTGCAATGTGATGGTGAGGTGTGGGAGAATAGAATTGTTCTATATTCCAGATTACATTACAGGCTGTGCTTTGGACTGTAAATTTCAAAAGAGTTTCTCGGTTTTGTTTTATTTTTTTTCCCCTTAATATGGGAGAGAATGATTAGTGCAGGTTGGAGTTGAGTTATTTTCCTTCTTCCAAATCAGTTAGGCTCTGCTAATACTGTAAGAGGTTAGGTTCTGGTTAATCAATTTATCTTAAGAGAAAGCCCTTATTAAGAATGAAGTGCTTGGAATTTAAAAATGGTTTCTGTTCCCCTCTTATGCCAGCAGTATGAGGGGATATTGCTCTAGTATTTATTGTTGGAATCTGCTTGAGCTCCTGAAGGAAAATCTTGCATGTTCCCTTATGATTAGGTTTAAGCGTTTTTAACTCTTAACCTTGTCCACAATGGACCTCCATAAATCATCAATTGTAGTTTGGTTTTCTCGTGGTGGTTTGTGCTTGTGAGCCTGCTCCCATAGGACTGAGGCTCTGTATCTGCCTTTTGTGAACAGTGCTTTGTGCTGGTTTGCACTTTACCCTCTCTTTCAGATCCAAGATGTTTCAGTCTTTTCAGCTTTTTATTTGTTTGAGGGATGGCAAGAAGACTTCCTAACTCCCAACATTTGGAACCAGAAACTGGAAGTCCTCTCAAATCTTGTTATTATTTAACATTTTGATATTTTTTTCATCAAAACTTTAATGTTAAGACTTTAAAAAATATTGTATTAATGTAATAATCATCTGGATAACTGTTTTATTCCTGCCTTACACTTTGTGCCCATGGTAAATGCTTACTCACTTCACCCTAATTCTGGTAGTGAGTGGAAGCTCTTATTTTTTATGAACTTTATCTTTTTTTTTTCTGTTTGTTGTTAAAAATGATTGCATAAGGTTTAAGAAATCTCGGCTTACCCCAAGGTCAAGAAATTATTATTTCAGAAATGTTATTGTTTATATTTAGAATTAAAAACCACACAGAGTCAGTCATTTTGTGTATTATGCCATTCTGTGACACTGTATAAAATAAAATTTAAAAGGTGTCACTCTGTTATCTTCTGATTTGCATCCTTTCTCAGCAAGAAGTCTCTTGAAATTTTTGTTCTTCTGTGTTTAATGTGTCTTTCTTTGGCTACCCTTAACGTTTTCTCTCTTTTGTGGTTTGAACACAATTTGGGGGGGATATGTGTGCCGACGCGCGCGTGCGTGCGTGTGTGTGTGTGTGTGTCCGCACGCACACACGCTGCTGTTTATCCTACTTGGTATTTATGAATTTGTCAATTTTATGGTTTGGTGTGTGTCATTCATTTTGGAAAATTCTCAACCTCCACTTCCCTTCCTCTCCCTCCCTTCAATCAAATAGTTTCATTTTTTTCATTCTATTTCCTCTCTTGCTGGAATTCCAATTGCATGTATGTCGGATACTCTGTTATTATTTCCTAGCTCGTAGGTGCTTATTTTTGTGCTGATTCATTTCTTGGTTGTGTTGAGTATGCTGACAAGCCTGTGGAAGGTAGTCATCTCTGTTAGTATGCTGTGCATTTCTGTTATTTTCATTTGATTTTTTCTTACAGATTTTTTCATTTGCTGAGATTACCCATCTGATATTATACATTCCAACTTTTCCATTAGACCCTTTAATAAATTAATCACTTTGTTGTAATTATTAGTCTGTCTAAAATCTGTATCATATACATTGATTTCTTTGTTCTTGACAAGGTAGATAGATCTCTCCTCTTACTATTCTTCCTTTTATTAATTTTTGGCATGCCTTGTATCAATAGCACTTTGTTGAGAGCCTCACACTTGAGTGAACCAGCAGAAACACAGGCAAGCAGATTTTTGTGTGGAAAAGAGCACACCCTCACTTTTGCTGAGTCTTTGGTTGTGTGAGTTAGCTTTTTCAAGAGTTGAGTTGTGCTTCAGTTTATTGTTGCTGTGATTGCACAGAGCACACTATGGATTTTATTTTATTTAAAACATTTTTAGATTTATTTATTTATGCATACAAGCTGGGATGTAGACCAGAGGCGTGTGTGGGGTGTGTGTGAGAGGATTCACCAGAGACAGAGAGGGGAGCAGAACAGGCAAAAAGACTGAAATACACTGCTGAGGGGAGCAGCGGGAGAGACAGTAGAGGTCTGCTGCACCATGTGGGAATCTCCCTGGCCAGGTATGAAATCGTGCTGCAGTAGCTCTGGATTGCTTCATAGTGCTGCGACTTAATCGGTTGTGCCACTAGGGAGGCCCATGGATTTTATATTTCTCTAGTATTACCTTGTGTTTAGGATGGGCCAGAGAGATTGGTTTCTGAATTTTGTTTGTTTGTTTTATCTACGTCTTCTCAGCCCTCAGCTTTAGTTGTTACCTTTGGGCTGAGCTTCTATAGAGTCTCTCCATACTCTTGCCCTGTTCCTGCAGGACCTGTTGTTTGTCAGGCAATGCCTGTTAACCTTGTGCTAGATGCGAGAAGAGGTGTTCTCTGTTATTCAGATTAAGAATCAGTCTTGGGCCTCCCCTTTGTTGCTTATCTGTGCTGGGTGGCATCTGCTCCAGGTATGCAAGGGTTCCTGATCATCTCTATCTGGAAATGTTGCTCTTCCCTGGGGTTAGGGATCGAAAGGGCTCTCATACTCCTGAGGCACACACCTGCATTTCCGCAGTCCCACAGTCCAGCTAGGCTATCACTTTGTTTCATGGACCAGAAAAGTTATGCAGGTTTGGGAGACCTAGTGTTGCATTGATTGTTGTGATAGCAGGGATGTTGTGGATGAGCCCACCACCAAATATGTGACGTGACATGATATGATGAACCAGGAACTGCGGCAAGTGAAAGAAAGAATTGCAACTGCTAAACATGGAGCTTCCATACGACCCAGCAATCCCACTTTTGGGAATTTACCCAAAGGATACAAAAACACTAATCCGAAAGGATACATGCACCTGTATGTTCATTGCGGCACTGTTCACAATAGCAAAGGTATGGCAGCAACCCAGATGTCCAAAAATAGATGATTGGATCCAGAAGATGTGGTACATATGGAATACATAATGGAATACTATTCAGCATGGAAAGAAGATAAACACATGCAATTTGCAGCGACATGGATGGAATTAGAGGGGATCATACTCAGTGAAATAAGCCAGAAAGAAAGAGAAAAATATTGAATGGTTTCACTTATAACAGGACTATAGGGAGGCCGGGTGGGAGAGAGACAATGGGGGGGGAGGGAGGCGGAGGGAGGGAAGGAAAAGGGCACAAAATGGAATAGAAAAGAACACAAGGGACCATGAAGATGGATCATGGGTGAATTGGTGGTGGGCTACCCAAGGGGAATACAAAATGTAAAAGACATAAATAACAATAAAAATATATATTTATAAAAAAAAAAGAATTGCAACACCCCCATACAAACAGCAATAATAAGCAAACCAAAGGAAGTTTACTCAAAGACACAGGCCAGCCACCTCTAGTGCAAAGCTACAGGGTTAAAGAAACAGGCTAACTCCTGCCAGCAGTGACAAGCCTGAGATTTATGCAAAGACAGATAAAAAGCAAAAACAGCTCCCATGCATACACAGTCCTGCTTTGAGCCAACCCTGTTTGTCTAGACATTTACCCAAGGGGGGATGGGTAACTTTGGGTGCTTGATTTGGAAACTTTATTTTTTCCCTTCTTTTTATTGCACACTAATTATATTAAAGTTCATTTTCGGGGGGAGGGGAGGATAAGGGCACAAAATGCAAGAGAGGAGAATACAGGGGACCATGGAGATGGATCACGGGTGAATTGGTGGTGGGCTGCCCAAGGGGAATACAAAATGTAAAAGACACAAATAACAATAAAAAAAAAATGGAAAAAAAAATAAAGTTCATTTTCATTAAAGGTCTTATGCACTAGAGTATGTTTTGTCTTGATGCAGTGAATGGCAGAACCTATTTAGACCACACATGTTTGGGAGTTCTGGGGTGCCCTTAACTCTGCCTGGTAATAGTGCCTTAAAAAAAAAAGCATCTGGGTTGTTTCCATACCTTAGCTATTGTAAACAGTGCTGCAATAAACATGCGGGTGCATGTGTCCTTTTGGATCAGTGTTTTTGTGTCCTTTGGGTAGATTCCCAGTAGTGTTATTGCAGGGTCATATGGAAGCGACATTTCTAGGAGTTTGAGGAAACACCATACAGCTTTCCATAGTGGTTGGATCAATTTGCATTCCCACCAGCAGTGTAGGATAAGTGTTGCTTATCTGTGCTGGGTGGCATCTGCTCCAGGTAAGCAGATGTTCATCTCTATCTGGAAATGTTGCTCTTCCCTGAGGTTAGGGATAGAAAGGGCTCTCATACTCCCGAAGCATACAGCTGCATTTTTCTCCACATCCTTTTTCTCCACATCCTCGCCAACATTTGTTTTTACCTGTTTTTTTAATGTGCGCCATTCTCACTGGAGTGAGGTGGTATCTCATTGTGGTTTTAATTTGCATTTCCCTGATTATAAGTGATGTTGAACATTTTTTCATATACTTGTTGGTTGGCCATTTGCTTTTCTTCTTTGGAGAAGTGTCTTTTTAGTTCTTCTGCCCATTTTTTGACTGGATTGTTGACTTTGTTTTTGTTGAGTTGTGTGAGCTCTTTGTAGATTTTTGTTATCAGTCCTTTATCGGTTGTATTGTGTGCAAATATCTTCTCCCAATTAGTAGAGAAAATTATCGAATGGTTTCACTTATAACAGGAATATAGGGGAGCCAAATAAGTATGCCACATTCAGCGGGGAAGGAGGGGAGGGTAAGGGCTCAAGGGGGGGGAGGGGAGCACGGGAGACTATGGTGATGGCTCCACGGGTGAACAGGTGGTGGGTAACCTATGGGGAACACACAATAATGTAAAAGATATGAATAACAAAAATAAATATTTATAAAAATAAAAAAAAAGCTCTGCCAAATATTTTGCAACCTTTAATCCCCAAATACTTAGCTAATTTAATGGGGGGAGAGAATAGCACTTTAAAAAAAAACTTCTCTCTTGACAAACTCTTTGGTAGTTAGAAATAATAATCCTCTAGAGCCATTTTCTCAAAAGCCCATCAGCTGTCAGATGCACCTTGCAAAGCCTTGTGGGAGAATGAGGATGAGGAAGAGAGCCCGGAAAACTTCCTGAGCTTGTCAGCAAAGTAGGTACACATGTTCCTTCTTGCTCAGCCTTGTGAGAACTTCACATCTCAGGAGCTATGATGCCAGCTACTAAGTACTTGAGAGACAACAGCTGTGTTCCAGTAATTATTTAATGAATTGCTGTGGGCGGACTTTGGGAAGGAGGGGTGCTGGCAGGTAAAGGGTTATCAGGTGAAACTCATAAAGCCCTCAGGAGATGAATGGGCCAAAGCACAAAACACAGTTTTCAAAATGAACCCTGAAGTGCTTTGCATGACTACAGACAGGAGATTCACATTTATTGAGCACCAACTGTGTGCAGCACCATGCTGGATTGGGCACATGGGCCCTCCATCCTCACCTGGAGGAGGCAACATTCTAGCCTCAGCGTGACTTTCAAGTGACGGTTCTGTGATGGTAACTGTAAACATGTGGTCATACAGATGGAAAGCTGCTATTTGCTAGATGCAGTTCTAAGGGCTTACACACGTTGGCTCATGCAGTCTTTGCAACAACTGCACAAAGTACCATAATTACCTCATTTCACAGATGAAGGACCTGGAAACTACTGGCTATCTATTAATGTAATGAGTCACTTAATTTGGTTTGAGAATTGTACTGTGCTTAGTCAGATCTTATCTTGTAGGAGAGATAACCCTTGTGGGTCTTCATGCATCTAAGCAAATCAAACACCGTTGGCACCTGGGGACTGACAATTACCTATTTGGGGATTTCTCTTATTTGTCAACTCAACCTCCAAAATTAGCCAACTTTTCAAGAAAAATAATCCTAATCCCTTCATTTCTTTTTCTATGGCTCCTGTTTATAGTTGGTGTTCTGAGGTCTGTTCCACTTTCTGTAGCTGCTAAGGTTTCAGAATTCAGAAGGGCCCCGGGCTATTGAGGGACGAGGACAACGAGGGACATAGAGCTAGACGCACACTCTCGGGAGTATGTGCGGGTCCAGGCTTGGAGTTTGAAGCTGGGGAAGGTAGACAAGGTGAACGGAAAGAAATGAAAGGAGAGTCAGCCAAGTATTCTTGCCTGTGTGCCATGGGGTGGAGGGCACCCATGATGGGGCCTGGCATCGCAGGTGCCTGGTCTCCTTGTTCCTTCCAGGATCACCGGGAGGGATGTGGTGATTCTGTCACGTGGCTACCTTCTGCTGGAACCAGCTCTTCTCTCTCCATCTTCATGCAAACATTGCTTAGGAGGCTCTTACCTCTGCCTTGGTTATGTTCACAAAGCCATGACCTTGATGTTTAGGTTCAGGAACACTCAGCCCCAGGAACAAAAAAAAGAAATTTCAATATAATTCTTAGGTCTTCAGTTCTGTGAAAAGGATGTTTAATCCATAGCAATCATTTTTTAAAAAAATATATATTTTTATTGTTATTTATGTCTTTTATATTTTGTATTCCCCTTGGGTAGCCCACCACCAATTCACCCGTGATCCATCTCCATGGTCCCTTGTGTTCTTTTCTATTCCATTTTGTGCGCTTTTCCTTCCCTCCCTCCGCCTCAAGCTGGGGTACAGGCCAGAGGTGTGGGGTGGCGAGTGGCTTCACCAGAGACAGAGTGGGGAGCAGAACAGGCAGATCAGAAATACACTGCTGAGGAGAGCAGCGGGCAAGACAGGAGAGGTCTGCCGCACCATGTGGGATTCTCCCCGGCCGGGCATCAAACTCGCATCTCCGCTGCCGACAGCTCCACAGCGCAGCGCTCAACTGCTGCGCCACCCGGGAGGCCCCATAGCAATCATCTTAATATGCCTCTCTATCTCATTAATTGTTACTTAAATGATAATTTAAACCAGGAGGGAGAACTAATAATAATGGTGCTGAGACAACAGTGTTGTCAGGGTTTCATAAGAAAAGTAGAACCACTATGAGTGATAGAGGATAAGGATTTACTATAAGAACCAGAGCTATGTAATTGTAGGAGCTGATGGAAAAGTCTGTGTAGTTGTTGCCTCCGTCAGGCTGGCTGCGGTGGGTGGGTTTGGCAAGCCAAAGTTGTCACTAGGAAAAAGGCGAGGGAAAATAGGAACATCTTCATCTGTCACCACATTTAACCTCAGCAACAGGGTCGACCTACAACAGAAAATGACCTTCCATCTGGCACTGAAGGCCCCACCAGGCTGGGCTGTTGCCCCAGTGACATGCCTGCCTGCCCACGGGGGTGGGATGCAGCAGCAGCAGCTGGCCCTCTACCTCCCTTTAGAGCGTCCAAAAGAAACCCTTCTCTTGGCTCTGCTTTCTATCTTGCACACATTTGTCTTGCCAACCTTAACCTGGAAACATACAGGAAGAGGAATTTGGGGAGGAACTAGTTAAATGGACACAGTGCAATTACCAGAAGAAAACAGAATTTAAGAGTATCCTGAACAAACCAGATGTATGGTCACACTAGCTCTTTTGCTTTCCTCTTTTTCCAACTCCTCAGAAACCCTTTATGAGTTTTTGCCTAGCCACCCTGGTTATTCCCTTGGGTGACAGGAGACCAGGGGGCTTCCCTGGTGCCGCAACGGGTTAAGAGCAGCACTGTGAAGCTATCCTCAGCCATTGCAGCACGATTTCGATACCTGGCCAGGGAGCTTCCCACATGGCTCAGTAAACCTCTCCTGCCCCGCCCACTGCTCCCCTCAGCAGTGTCCTTAAGTTGATCTGCCTATTCTGCTTCCCACTCTGTCTGTGGTGAATCCTCTTACCACCCCACACCTCTGGCCTACACCCCAGCTTGTATGCATAAATAAATAAATCTTAAAAAAAAAAAAAGACCTGGCCAGGGCATTTGGCATTGTTCTTTGAGGGCACTGAGGGGCAGAACAGGACTCTGTAATGTCCAGGGAGAGGTAAGAGACTGGGAAGGGTCATGCATTAACAATTCCATTTCTTACACATTGGGGTACAGTTGGATAATTTAGGGCATTCTTGGGCATAAATGCTGCCCAATTCTTACTACACGCTATTACTTTGCAAACATCTAACACACACATCTACAACATTACTTGATCTGGTTACTTAATACTGTTTATTTAGTTCCAACTCTGTGCTGGGCCATCTCTTCCTGGACCAGAGGGGGAGGGCGCTGTCTTATTGATCACGTGTCCTTAACAAGTTCCTGTCTGCTGAATGAATAAGTGAGTGAATGAATAAACAGATGGATGTAATGGAGGGCTCTTGAAAAGTGGGAACACCTTTCTAAGGTTCAACATTTAATCTATGAAAAGCATGGATTCCTGTTCTGAAACTTCTCCTGAAAGACATACAACAGGCATGCGTGCCTCAGAACCCATCCTCACGTGTAATGCAGGGCACAGGGAGACCTCACCGTTGCACACAGAGAGTAAAGCTCTCTGAATTTCGTTGCTAGTGTGGATTTAATTCAGAACCTAAATGGCATTTTCAAATGGCTTTTGTGTTTAATTATAGATAACGTAGGTAAGTATAAGCAGGCAATTACTTAATAGACAGGCAGACAAAGGAAATCCAAGAGTGCTAATAGGTTTTTAATGATCAGTTATTTATTGTTTTGCAAGTTTAATTAAATATCTTCCTTCAAATACAACTCATTGTTGATTAATGAAAATGTTTTCTAGTTACATGATATGAATGCTTATTATTCCATCATACTTTACAGACAATATCAGACTTCATAAATGGGGTGAAAATTATATTTAACTTGTAGCAATAGAGATTCAACTCTATTAATCCTGATGTGATTAGGTGAATTTAAAAAGACATTTAATCAATTTTCTTTTCATGTAGTGATTATTGTATTTTCTATGGTCCTTATGTTCTTTTCATTAAAAAAAGAACCTTTGATCTTAAATTCTGCCACCTCATCTATATGGGAAATTAAACATGAATTCCATAGCCCTCCTTTACTCCAGCTCTGTGCTCAGTGTTAAAATAGACTCTGAAAATAGAAACTAACCACCTCTACTGTGCCAATGGTATTGCTCCTGGGTATCCCTCCTGGGTTCCTTCACCTGCTTCCCTCCCATCTCTAGGTAGTGTTTGTAATCAAGTGCTGGAAGATAGAGTAGGTATGCTGAATCTAACATACACAGGCATTTTTATACAATAGTCATAAAGTAGATTACAAATGAAATTCTAATTACATGATAATGCCTGGGCATCTTGATAAGCAGAATTAATTGCTAGTCTCCCTGGCTAGTAGCAATAGCTTTCTGAGGAGGTGGGACTGTTCCTAGGACAATGCAGTTAAGATGTTGGAAATTACAATGAGGCCTGACAGACTTTGAACAACAAACACAGGTAGACGGCATGTACCATAACCAGACCCTAACCCTTACAGTTCTAAGACACCATGTCCTTCATCTTATGATCACTTACCTATGGCACATCAAGATGATCAAGGTATTTGAGAGGCTTCCTTCCAGTACTGCTCTAGAGCTATAGGCAGATCAGTAACACTGCCCATCATAAAATACCTGACAGAGAGAGACATCTTCCCCACCCTGTCTTGGCAATTTTTGTAAGAATTACAGACTTTTAAGGTTGTAGGAATCTTAAAGGTGATTGGCCCCATCTCTTGGCCAGTGTAAGAGTCCCAGATACAATCTATGTCAGAACCAGTTGGTTGGTTACTAAAAGGTCAGATTTCTTCTTCCATGAAATGGAGTTGTCTTTGGAGGCAACTTTCATCGTGTTAAGGCATGGAAAATTTGGGATTTGTTTATTACAGTAACAAATGTTACCCTAACTAATGCACACATGATGGTCCATTTGCTGTTTGGTTAGTTTCATGCCAAGAAACTTGCTGCTTCACTCGTTCTGGATTGATAGACAACCATTTTTTGTCATGAATCAAAATTTCCCTTTCCTCTACTTTCCAACTATGTCCTCAGTTCTGCCACAGATGATGATCCGAATCCCATTACTTACATTCAGATCTTATTTTCAAAATGTGGGAATTCTAAAGGGCTAGAATATTACATACCTAGTACACTGCTGAGCATTCGAACACCAGGATGTGGCTAGAGCAAGTGATGGCTGAAACGGAAGGGAAACTGCCATGGTGCAGAATGCTGCAATGTTTCCTGCTGTGCTCACACAGTCTCGCCCATCTTTTTCAGCATTTCAGAGTAAGTCCTTCTCTAGAATGAGGTTGCAAACTCACAAGTTTTTTGAGATGACATTTTCCCCAAAAAGGACCATGATAGTATTTTTAATCCCACATGTTCCCCTAAAATCTTGCTATGTGCCCATGAAGAGGTGGCACATATCCTCTCTCCCCACCATCTTCAATCTGAATCAGCTTCTGTGACTGTGTCAATGACAAGAATGCTGAGACAGTCTTCCTGCCTGATTTCTGGACTGATGAGGCTTCCACTTGGCTGGCTTTCTGGGGATGCGCACTTGGGACCCAGGTTCACTTGGAGAGGTTGAGTGTGAATCCTCCAGCCGACCACTCCAGTGAAGGGCAGCCAACAGTGATGCCAGTCAGACACGTGAGCCTCACCTTCAGTTCCCACCTGAAGCTGAGAGGAGGAGAAACAAGCTATTTCTGCCCAGCCCTGCCCAAGTGACAGATGTGTGAGCAAAGCAAGTAGTGCCATTGCTTTAAGTCGCTAAGTTTTGGGGTGGTCTTTTACATGGCAATAGAATAGTGAACAGTTCATTATGACATCCTATGACCAAAACTACAAATACTGTTCCTTTTGTGGGTAAGTGTAAGCATTGCAACAAAGTTCATACTAGGCCTACAGATGATTCCTAGCGATAATAATAATAATAATAATAATAATAATAATAATAATAATAATAATAATAATAATAATAATACCCCCCACACCAAAAGGTCATGATTTTAAGTATTTGTAGAGTCATGTGGGCTCTTTCATTCCCAGTTGCTTTACCTTACTCCAATAGGTAAAATGTACTCGAAGTGGCTGTGGGCCCTGTACATGAAAGGACTTTCCAGGTTCTGTAACTGGAACCCTTTGCTATCTTCATGAAGCTTTATTTCGAAAGCATCACTTAAACACATGGGAGGCTGTGACTTGGTTTTCAGGCAGTGTCTGAGATCCTTCTTTTCATAGTAGCTTTGGGGAAATGCAGGCAATGGTTTTGATACCAGGTAATAAGGGGCAGTAAAAATGGCCAAAGACACTGCCCAAATAGTTTACTGGTCACTGTATGAGTTCTTCACCCATGTGCACAATTGTAAGAACACTCAGGTTCAACAATAATGGGATTTATGTAACAAACAAGGGAAAACAAAAAGTCACTGAGGCATAAATGGCCAGTTATTGCACCCAAAGCAGTGTCCAGTGTTTTGAAGTTCTAAACAAAAGGTCTTTAAGATGGTGCTAGTGCCTTTCCACCACTGAAGGACTGGAACCCCTATTCCAAACAGAAGGGCCAAAAAGGCATCTTCCCGCCATTGAGGGCCTGGAGCACGTGGCAGCCAGACAGTAGGCTGGGATCCAACTCTCAAAGAGAGCAGAAGATGCTCACAGAGCTGCTGAGATGCTCATAGAGCTGCTGAGATGCCCCAGCACAGCACCAGGCAAGCAACACTCAAAATATCAGCTGCAGCAGCCGAACAACCTGACAAGCAGCCACACTCACACAGCTCAGTACAGTGCCCAGCTCTGAATCTTTACCTTTCCTTCCAGGCAGTAACAGCAGCAAAGCCGGGAGCAATTTCAGTTGCTTGGCTATCTGCAAAGCCTCTATATTTTTCTCCTCTGAGATTGGTTGCTGGAAGCCTCTGCATGTCCTCGTGAGGCCCGCACCAATCTTCTGGAAAATCAGAGTGGTGGGGGCAATGTCTGGGCTGATCCTGGAATTCTTAATCCTGGAAAATGCTGAATTCTGGAAAGGCTGAATCTCAGGGGCTGCTTCTGCAGTCCCTTATATTTCCTATCAGAGTATTTCACCTGGGGCTGTTCATCCTCACCTGTGCCCACCCCCAAGGGGTGCCACCTGTAATAGCCTTTATTTAGCTTTAGTCCCCAGTTTCAGTTTGTTAGTCCCAGAGTCTCAAGAATGTTCACTGAGACATATGTAAACTTTCACTGTATATTTTATTTTAGAGAGGTCTAGGCATTTTACCACAGCTCAGAATGAAAACAAATCTTGGAAGATCACAATTCTAATTTTTCCTTAGAAGGAGGCAGATGTTATGTTATCTGTGAAAAGATTCCAGTACTCTCTCATGAGATTGATTATTCTACATTAGCTCTATATCTTGCATAAAGTATTTCACATTTTTCTAGAAATACATCAGTGTTATTTATAATTGACAATCTCCCCTTGGATGATTTAGGATATTCTTCTGCCAAGACATAAATTCAGGTATAAAATATTATTCCTGTCAATTATGCTCTGATAATTGTGGAAGTTTTTTTTTGTTGTTGTTAAATTTTCATTCATTCTGCTATGACTATAATTTAAAATAAGGGATTCTCTTTATTGTGTTAAACATATTACCAAGGTGGTGTTTTAGTTTAATAACTATACTATGCATATATGCTTGTGTATTTTCCAGATCTTGGGCCAAACTAAAGTGTATGATGTCTCTAAATTGGAGGAGACTTTATTGATATTTTGAAGATGGTGAGAGAAACATAGACAACAGCAGAATTATTTTATACCCAAAAAGAATTTTAAATCTTTCTGTTACCGTGCTGGGAACTGTAGTTATTAAGGAAAGCCCTCATCAGAGTAAAATGTTCATTGCCTTACAGTTGAGGAAATGATGATTTATTTATTTTAATGAATGTTGTATTCAATCAGTTTGAACAAATTCATGTTCAAATTGTTGTTAATGCCCCACTAATCACTTCTGGTCAGCCCTCACCTGATTAGCCTAAGAGAAGTCCAGCAAGTTGTCTTGAGACCTCCTTTGCCTTGTTCAAGATTCCCACTGTGAGCGAGGTGGTTCTATTTCCAAGGCCTGCAAGAGGAGAATGGGAGGTGTGAGTGCATGTGGGAGGCCCAGCACCTGCTGCCATCGCTTCTCATGGGAGCTCTGCTAGCCCTGAGCAGCCCGTGGTATGGCCATCACCCCACCATTGCATGTCTGTGAGGGAAAGGGCAAGATCTACCTTGCCTGGAGTCTGGGCTTACTGTCTTTTGCAAATGGGGCAGAGGTGGACAACCATCGGGCATTCTGGGGGGGAGAGGGGACTCGTCCTTCCCTTCAGGTCACTTTCAGACAATTAATACACACTCCAAGTAACCTATCCTGAAGTTTCTCTCCCATATTCAGGCATTCCCCCAGGGAGGTTGTGTAGGGAAGCCTTCCATCTTTAGCTACATGCTCAGCTGGACAAGTCATCCCATGGTCACCAACACCTGGGTCATCGGACCAACTATGCCCGTTTTTGGATGAGTCGCCACTGTGCTCTGGGTGTCTCTCTTCCCAGCACACTTCAGTCAGAAAAGCGTCTTGGCAAAGGGTTGAGTTTTCTGTGGAAAGTGGCTCACAGCCTTTTCGCTTCACATACCAGAAAGTTCAGGGAGGGGTGGTCTTTGTGAAGCCACACACACGCATACACACAACACTCGTCTTAGAGATGTTACTCCAAGGTGTGGATACCTACTGGTCTCACCAGTCTATGACTAAAGGAACACTTAGGTATTTCTTTGTGGCACAGAGAAACCCTACACCTAGGCACCTTGCAACTTTACCTACTCAGTAAAGAGGCTGTCAGCTCATACAAGGCAGCTTACTCGGTTTAAAAAAAGTTCAACTTCTGTGTAACCAAGTATCCAGGTATCGACCAGAAGAAACATGATGAATTTTGTAGAGTAGTAGCAGACCCTACACTTGGGCTAATGGTATTTGCATTGCAAGTACCTAGAACAACTGCTTCAAAAAGTGAATTAAATGCATGGTATGTATTTTGCAAGTTTGAGAATGTTCCTCTGTAATACTCTCTGCAGTGGGAATTTGCATAGCACTAAATCACATCTGTAAAGCATTTTGCAACCTGCAGATGGAAAGTGTTATGAGTAACAAGAAGACTGATTAGATTCCTTTTGCCGTCTCCTCCTCTGTCCTCAGTGGAGGAAGTGGGAAAGACCATTCCTTGCAGGTTTTAAGGAAGAAGTGGTGCTTACATGTCCTTGGGTTCAGATTTCCAGCCCCACCCCAGCTCTGTTTGAGTCACATCCCTAATATCCAGACATCTGACCCTCTACTCTGCCAGTATCTCAGATTCTTGTACCTAAAATAAAACTTGTTGTTTGGGCCCTTAAATCGGCTCCTTCCTGCTTTTTTCAGTGTAGGGAGTTATCCATGATTCCTTCTGCTATTTTTCCTTTTGTAGATAATTGGGGACGGTAAGAGAAGTGAATTAAGTCAGGCTATTTTTTCTGCCTTCCGAACAACAGACAGTCCTTAACCTTGAAATATATGAGTTATGATCAGTTAGGTTTCCCACCTTTCCAGACATTCAGCAAACAGTAGGTGGGCCCTGCATGTGCAAAAATGCATCAACCACATGGCCTTGGACACACAACAGTATAAAGGGGGCTAGAAGGCTTAGATGATGGTTGGTCTTTTGGTCTATCTTTCTGTCTCTCCCTGCCTGCTTGCCTGCCTGCCTGCCACCTATATTCCATGCATTAAAGTCATGTCAGACACACCTAAGGCTCCAAGATTCTTTTCCCTCTTGCCCGAATCAACAGTGAAACTTTCCCAGCCTGGAATGGTTGCACAAGTGGCATAGATGACAGCAAAATTCAGAGGGTATGCAGCCCTCTGAACCTTGGGAGGGATTGAGGGGTGGCCAGCCATGAGAAGGTGGTACGCAGTGGCAAGACTTCTCTCTCAGCTAATGGCCTCTCTCAGTTAATGAGTTCTCTTCCCATTAATGGCCAGAGGTAGATGCATCCCAGTTGCAGGTGGAGCAGGCCCTGTGCACAGTAGGGGAGACCTTGGCATAGTGCCCATGATGCGGCCCGGGCTGAAATGGGTGTTTCTCACACCTCTGCGAGAGTCTGAGCTGAGAGAGGAAGCCAAGGTCTGGCCGCTGCGGGATGAGATGCAGTCACTGCGAGAATGCTTGAGGACTCTGGGGGAGCCCCAGGGAGACTGACATGCCACTCTGGAAGTGCCAGACACCTCCAAAGGGGAGGAGGAAGAGGCTGGCCTCTTGCTCCAGGCTCACCCGGTGGTGACACAGTAGATGAAGTAACAATGGCCCATGACCCTGAGGGTCAGGTTGTTGAGGCCCCACAGACGACAGAGTCCTCCAACTATTGCCCATCCACCCAGTGGAACTGGTGGGCTTGGGTAAACAGTTCCATCACAAACCAGAAGACCCTTGACAGCGTGGCTGCTCTGTTTGTGAAACCTGGGGATGGATGGAATTATTTGCATGGCACAAGAGATGGAGAAACTAGCTTCAGTGGCTCTGTACCCATTGTTGAGACAGAGGCTGCAGAACAGTCACCTGCATGGCCAGGGTGATCTCTCTGTTAGACTGGGTAATGGCTGCTCTGCGAACAGTATGGGCTGATGCAGGAGATGTGCCAGAGACCGTGAGTAAATGGCAAATCTACACTGAGCTTGTGCAGGTACTTCGTGAACTGGGTATGTGGCAGGCCATGTTTAATGTACACATTCATGGCCCTGATGATGAGCATTTTACTGCAGGAATGAAGGACTTGGTGTTGCCAAATGCCTCTTCATCCTCATTTGAGTTGCGTATGGCAATTCTAGCATCCTGTGTAGGACACAGAATAAATGACTTAGCCACAATGGTAGCCTGCTTGGGTGAAGCTGAGAGCTGGCGCACTCAGAAAGAAAACGAGTTGTTAAGCAACCAAAAAGGATGCCAAAAAAAGGCAAGCAAGCCTCTTAAAGTCACTTGTGACTGAATATGAGTAGATTTACTGGGAGCAGGTATAGATCGAGCCAAAATAGATGCACAGCCCGATGCACACTTGCTAGAGTTATGGAGACAATTTCAAGAGGATCAGAGGTCCACTCCCATGAGAGGAGGGGCTGCTGTGAATGTGGAAACTGGGGATTCCAGGCTTCAGGCATGAGGACCATTTGCTGCACACACTGGCCTGGGGGCGGCCCTATTCACTTTGAATAGGGTGAAGGCCAAGGAACCCGTCCTCAGGGGGTGGGTGGGGACCAAAATCCACATGTGGAAATTGTTATTCACTGGTCCCCAACCAATGTGCAAAGAGTTTTGGCCTTAGTGGATATGGGGGCAGAGAGTATGCTGTTATATGGGAACCCAGAAAAGTTTCAGGAGTCTTCTTGTTACACTGATGGTCAGAGTGTCAAGACGACAGCAGCAAGACTACCTCTGGGGATTGGGCGATTACCCTCAAAGGAGTACAAAGTGTATATTTTTCTGATCCTGGAGTACATACTGGGGGGTGAATGTGCTGCAAGGCTTGTGGCTGCAGCCCACAGCCAGAGTTTCACCTTAGGGTGCGTGTGGTGAAGGCAGTGGTGCAGGGACATGCTGCGCATCTGCCCAGGCAGCTGCCAGTCCCCTGGCAAGTGACCAATACTAAACAGTATCGGTTGCCACGTGGCCACAAAGAGATTACGGCACAACAGCAGACCTGGAGAAAGTAGGCATTGTGCGTGCTGCCCATAGCCCCTACAATTTGCCTGTGTGGCAGATGAAGAAGCCTGATGCTCTTGGCATATGGTGGTAGATTACCGTGAGTTGAATAAAGTGGCTCCCCCTTGCATGCAGCAGCGCCTGCACTGGCAGACATGATGTGTCCTCTGAGTCATAAGCTGGGCCCATATCACTTTGTAGCTGATCTGGCTGACGCTTCCTTTTCTGTTGCTGAGGCCCCAGGAAGTCAAGAGCATGTGCGAAGGCAGGGGGTGAATATTCACTGTGCTTCCGCAGGGACACCTGCACAGCCCTCCTCTGTGCCACGGCTGGTGGCAGCTGATTTGGCCTGGTGGGAGGGCCGGCCTCGGTGCATTTGTACCGTTACACTGATAACATCTTGTTGACCAGTGACTCTCTTTCAGATTTGATAAAGGCGGTACCTCTCCTATTGACACACCTGAAAACAGGTGGCTGGGCAATCAATGAAAGCAAACTGCAGGGGCCTGGATTGTCTGTCAAGTTCTTGAGGGTTGTTTGGTCAGGTAAGACAAGGGTTATCTCTGATACTGTAATAGATAAATTACAAGCTTACCCCACTCCAACCACAGTGAAGCAGTTGTAAGCCTTTCTAGGCCTGCTGGGTTCCTGGAGGGCATTTATACCTCACATGGCCCAGCTCCTATGGACTCTATACATGTCGATACATAAAGAACCCAGACGGGATTGATCTGCTGAAGCAAGCACAATATTTGCTGCTGCCAAATGAGCTATAAAGGCCACTCAGGACTTGCAGGCTTTTGACCTATCCTGACTTTGTGAACTAGAGGTGCTTGTCACTCAGGAAGGGTTTGGTGGTGACTCTGACAGAAATCAGAGCAGCTACAATAGCCCATTGGGTTCTGGCCCCAACTCTGGAAATGGCTGAGACTAGGTATACCTTGCTTGAAAAGCAGCTGTGGTGTGTGCGGCTTTACCAGCTGCTGACAGCATAACTGCCACAGCTCCTGTCCTGGTGTGGACTGCCTACCCAATAGCTGATGGGTACGGGATTGGGCAACAACACCCTGCAGCGGTACTGCTCAGATGCCCACTTTGGTGAAGTGGGGGGCATACCTACAAGAGTGCTGCACCCTGTCAACTAGTCCCTTACGAGCAGAGCTGCAAGAGGTCCTTGGTCCAGTGACATGTCAGCATGAAGCTGTCTTGAGAGGCCTGTGTGGAAGCCAAGCCTGAGGCCAGTCCTACAGGGAGGAACGGGCACCTATCCCAGCAGGGACAGGACAGAGCAGCCAGTGGGCTGAACTGAAAGCCGTATGGATGGCGGTGGCCCATGAACCTTCCCCTCGGGTAATCTGTATTGACAGTTGGGCAGGAGCCTGACACTGTGGATCTCCAGTGGAACTTAAATGCCAGAATAGTCATGCATTGGCCACTGTGGGGCCAGCCCTATGGAAAGATCTATGGGACCTAGGACATCAGAAACAAGTAAATGTTTACCATGTCAAAGAGCACACCCCGTTGGCCTCACCAGGCAATGACAAAGCAGACACCCTAGCCAGGTGTGGTGGCTTGAAGTAGCTCTGGGGTGGAACATTGCGCACTGGCTGCATAGATGCTTGCTCTGTGCTGGGCAAAAGACAATGTGGGCACCGTGCACGCCTGGGGTCTACCTGGAACTTTAGAGGAGATTCATACTGTGCGGGAACAATGTGTGGTATATTCCAGGACTCACCCCTGGTGACCCTTTGCTTCCACAGGCCAGGTGTTGCGTGGGCAAGTGCCCCTGACGCGCTGGCAGATAGACATCACTGGACCACTACCTCGCTCTGATGGACAGCAGTATGCAGTCACCTGTGTGGACACTGCTACTGGTTTGTTAGCCGCTCATCCTGCTCCACATGTGGACCAAAAGGCAGTTTTGGCAGCGCTGGCATGGCTATGCGCTGCACATGGACAATTGCTGGTGGTGAACAGCGACCAAGGAGCCCATCTTACAGGTACCCAAGGGCAGCAGTGGGCCAAGGACGTGGGTGTTGGATGCTGCAGGGATCGCAGAGCACTACAGTGGCTCCCTGAAGCAAGGACTGAGAGCTATGGCCCCCACTGTGGTGCTGGCCGGGTTGAGCTAACACCTGTGGGATGTGCTGCGGACACCAAAGCAGAGGAGCAGGAAAGGCGGCCTGGCTCCTGTGGGGGTGTTGCTGCATCGTGCTGCTGCTCCCATCCAACTGCAAATACAGACTTCAGGCATCTTGCTTAAGCCTGGATTTGGGTGGCAAAGCAACGTTTTATTGCCAGCGCTGACCAGGTTGGACACAGGACAAACTATAGAGTGGGTATGGCCTTGGACAATAAAGCTTCCCATTATGAGTTGGGTGACCCCGATAACCCCTTGGTGATGTGACCTGGAGGCCGAGTGACACTTTGGGTAATTGGCAATGGCCCCCATAGGAGTGTGTTACCCACCCTGGGGTGGCAGATCTCCCCTTTGGCAGAGCAATGCCAAAGGGAACATTTGTGTTAACTTTGTGGCCGATTATGAGCTCGCCTCTCTCATTGCATGTAGAGCCCTCTGATGCCTCTTCACTGGCAAAGCATGTTTGGTACTTAAGACCTGGGAAGCCACTGTTTGCAGCTACCATGTTGTGTTCTGACAAAAAATTGGCTTGGATACCGCCAGAAGGGACGGATCCCCCAATGCTGATGCCAATAACTACTTTTCGCCCCAAGGTTGGTGTGCCCTAACACCTTACTGGACTATACTTAGTTGCATTCTGTTACAGTGTGTATGGCCTGTGCAGGTTATGGGTACAGTATTTCACATTCTTAGCAAGGAAACTTGCAGAAGAATCATGTGTAGATTGCATGGAGGAAAAAACCCTGAGTGGGTGAAGTATGAGGAAAATGAGTTAAATAGGGCTATTTTTTGCTTTCCAAACAACAGATACCCTTGAAATGTATAAGTTATGTTTTCCATCTTTCTGGACATCCAGCAAACAATAGGTGGGCCCTGTATGTACAACAATGTATCAGCTACCCAGCCTTGGGCACACAACAGTATAAAAGAGGCTAGGAGGCTCAGCTGCTGTTTGGTCTCTCAGTCTGTCTGTCTTTCTGTCTCTCCCTGCCTGACTGCCTCCTGCATTCCTTGTTTCAGCATTAAAGGTATTCAGATATACTTAAGATTCCAAGATTAGTTTCCTGTTGGTTGTTATACAGGGCAGCAAGGGGCACTAAAACTGGCCAGGGACACTGCCCAACTATTTTACTGGTAACTGAGTTCTTCACCCACAGCGCAATAATAAGATTACTCAGGTTCGGAGAACAATAATGAGATTTATTTAAGAAACCAGGGAAAACAAAGAGTCACTGAGGCCAATAATGGCCATTTGCCTCACCTGAAGCAGTGTCCAAAGTTTTAAAGTCCTAAATACAAGCACTCTGAAGATGGCGTCTTCTTGCCGCTATGGACCTGGAACACGAGGCAGCCAGACTATAGGACGGGTTCCAACTCGGAAAGACGACAGAAGACAAAATAGGAGATGCTCCCTGGAGCTGCTGAGATGCCCCAGTGCAGATCAGACCACTGACCCTCAAAAGAGCAGCTGCAGCAGCCTAACCACCAGACAAACGGCCACACTCACAGCTCAGTGAGGTGCCTGGCTCTGGGTCTTCCCCTTCCCTAACAGGCTGTAACAGCAACAGAAATGGGAACAGTTTCAGTCACTCGTCCATATGCAAAGGCTCTGAACTTTTCCTCTCTGAGGTGGGCTGCTGGAAGCCTCTCTAGGAAAGATTTCCTCTCTTCTCTTCCATGAATGGAAGCTTTTACTCCCCTTACTGCCTATAAGCTGATTACTTCAAGTGTGCATCCCAGTTCTCCCATAGTTATTCATGAACTCCAGGAGTTGGGTGGATATGAAATAGATTGTATGCAAACCCCAACTCTTCTGCCAAGTGGCTATGACCTTGGGCATGGTCATATAACCTCACTCTGCCTCAATTTCCTCACCTGTAAAAAGGAGGCAGTATATTAATACCTACCTCCCAGGTTTGTGTGGAGAATTGAATGAGTCCTGACATCCAATATAGAGTATAGTACTGTGTCTGACAGCTACTTTATACTCTGTGACTATATTGATTTTGCTACCAGATTTCCAATTGCTTCATGCACATTGTTATTTTCTTAACCACAGATCCAATCTCCTTACATCAGATTTTTCCTTGCCCAAATGACTCCACCAGAGCTGCTTGGCTAAACCTTCTTCATGCAAGGCCCAGGAAAGGCCCTCATTGGCTCTGTGAGACCTGCAGGGTTCAACCAAATCACTCAGTTTGACTTTCTAGTACTATAATCACTGCTGAGGCCAAAGTGGGTTATAGCAAGCGGCACCAGAACTCTGGAGGGGGTTGCTGGTTAGGATAGATAGCCCCAGGGAAAATGCTAAAAAGTATCTGGGTTTGGAGTGGAGACTCCAGTAAGAAATAAAAGGGACAGCAGAAGGAGCCATGGTGGAAGGATTCAGCCACCAGGCTTGAGAGTTTTTTGGATTTTCAGTAACTTTGGAGTAAGAGACTTTGTCCCCACCACACCAATCTGTGAGAGGAAAAGTTCGAAGGCTTTGCAAGTAGCCAAGCAACTGAAACTGTTCCCAGATTTGTTGCTGCTACAGCTGAGGAAAGAAAGCAAAGATTCAGAGCTGGGTGCCTTGTTAAATGCCTGAGTGTGGCCGTTTGTCACGCCATTTAGCCACTGCAGCAGCTGTTTTGAGTGTCACTGGTCTGGTGCTGTGTTGGAGCATTTTGGCAGCCCCAGGAACATCTCCTGTTGTGTCTTTTGTTGTCCTGACCTACAGTCTGGCTGCCCTGTGTCCAAAGAGGCAGGAAGACGCCATCTTGGATACGTGGCCTATTGTTCGGGAGAGGAGCTCTGCGTCCTCAGTGACAGAAAGACACCATCTTAGCTGCTTTTTGTTTGGCACTTAAAAACACTGGTCATTGCTTGGGTGAGGTAAATGGCCATTTCTGGCCTCAGTGACTCTTTGTTTTTTCCCAGTTTGTTAAAAAATAAAATAATCCCATTGTTGTTGTTTCCTGAGCCTGAGTAGTCTTGCAATTGTGTGTGTGGGTGAAGAACCCAGACAGTGATTGGTTAACTATTTGGGCAGTGTCCTTGGCCACTTTTAGTGCCCCATCCTGCTCTGTACCAGTACTTCTACCACATGCCTTTGACTTCCTCTCTAGCTGCTCACTTTCATTTCTGCCAGTGAGATGTCTTCCCTGTTTCTAATGCTGTGGCATTGAACATGCAGAAGTTTTTTTCCCCTCTTTTAGTTCAGACACAACCAGTTCACCCAGGGGTTGCAGTGTCTCTTCTCTGGGGAACACAAGATGACCCTTACATCCTGCCCTGGATGGTAGTACATTTCAGTAGTTGGCCTGACTTCCCAAATGAACTGTAAATATTGAAGATGAGTTTTGAAACTGTTGTTGAGGGCCAAAGACAGAGCTTATAAACTGAATGGGTGCTCACAAATATGGGTGATAGACTTGAAGGGCTGAGTATATTGGGAAATGACTCATGGGAGCAAAACTGTAGGTAAGACTTTAGCAGGGCAAGTGTTCAGTGGAGAGAAGTCCATGCACTTTGCAGAAGAGAGAAAACCGATGTGAGTAAGATTTAGCTGAGAGGCTCACACACTTAGAGATGCAGACATCATAAGTACTGGAAACTTCTAGTTCCATAGCTATCAGGTGTTTTGCAGTTGTATCACCTCATGTCCACACACACACATTACATACCATGTGAAATTAATTTTGAGAGTTTCATTTATTTTTATAAAAAGGAAGCATGATCGAAAGACCAGATCACAGCTGCTTTAAAAGCATTTGTTATAGTGAAATTAGCCAGAAAGAAAGAGAAAAATATCGAATGGTTTCACTTATAACAGGACTATAAGGAAACCAAATAGGAGAGAGACAATGGGGGTGGGGAAGGTGGAGGGAGGGAAGGAAAATCACACAAAATGGAATAGAAAAGAACACAAGGGACCATGGAGATGGATCACGGGTGAATTGGTGGTGGGCTACCCAAGGGGAATACAAAATGTAAAAGACATAAATAACAATAAAAATATATATTAAAAAAAAGCATTTGTTATGATCTCATATGATCTTGGAGAGAAAAGGAATTAGAGGTCCACCATTCAGCCTCTTCGAATTGAGTTTAATTCAACTCTGTAGAGGCTTATTAAATGCTCACAATGCTTAGACATTTCTTGACAGATCTTAAAGATCAATGAAGGGGAGTATTTGCCCTTGAGGGTTTGTGGGCTTAGAGGGGCTATCAGACCACCATAAAATAGATACAATGTAAGACAGACTATGAAGAATGCAGGAAAAAAAGATCCATGTGGATTCAAAAGAGAGGAAATTAGGACATTACCTGGGGCAAGTGGTCTCTGAGATGGAAGCAGTTACAAGCAGCAGAAAGGTGAAACGTAAGTTCACACAGAGAGGTGGTCACACAAAGAGGGGTGGGTTTGGGAAAGAGCTTGGAAGATAAGAGTCACAGTTGACAGAAACAACCAGAGAGGAGGCAGAGGCCCTTGATTCAGGGGCCAAAGCTGGTACCAGAGTGTAGGAAGATTGATAGAGGAGAGGCTGAGGACAGAACAGCAAGAATTAAGTTAGAGATGGTGAGAGGTAGTGAACATGCAAATAGCAGAAACCTGGAGAATAACAAACCTATTATGATGGGAAGCTGCAAAAATTGGTACCTACATGTAAGGAAAATGAGTTAAATTAGCCCCTTTTTTCACCTTCAAAACAACAGACAGCCTAGCCTGTAACCTCGAAATCTGTCCTTATGTTTTTGACTTTCGGACATCCAGCAAACAACAGATGGGTCTTGCATATGCAACAATATATCAGCTATGTAACTAGGGGCACATGGCACTATAAAGGGTGCTGAGAGGCTCAGTTGCTATGTCGTCTTTCTCTCTTGCCTGCCTGCCTGCCTGCCTGCCTGCCTGCCTGCCTGCCTGTAAAGTCCCATTTCAGTATTAAAGGCATGTCAGATATATCTAAGGCTCCAAGATTCTTTCCGTTTGCCTGAATCAACAGGGAACCTGCCTGGCCTGGGATGGTTGCACACTTGGCATATATGAAGGACTGTGGTAATGAGGTTTCATGAGTGGGTTTGTTTTGAACTTGGGTACCTAGGTAAGTGACAGGGTCAGAATGGTCACAAGAAGGGGCTGCTGTTACCGGAATCCTGGCCTCAGTTCCTTCTGGCCAATACAAGGGACAGTCTGAAGAGGGAAAGTAGCTTTATTAATTTGCTGACTTGAGGGCAGCAGACTAGAATTGGAAAGACTAGCTCACTAGCAGAGGGTAGGGATATTTATTTAGTTACAAGGAAATAAAAGAGGGGCGTGGGTAAGAGTCAGAAATTCTGATGTCATCTTTGCAAAGATTCCATCCCTGACTTTGTTTTAAAGTTTCTTTGTGGCAAGGTCCTTTACCCTCAGAAGGCAAGGAAAAAGTAAAATGTTAAATACATAAAATCAAGGTTTGCTAAATTTAGAAAGAGAAAGAAGTCTTTCCCCAAGGAGGGAGATTTATGTATTTCATTGCTTTATCAGTGCTTAGGTTGACATTCATTTGGTTGCAACTGACAGAAACCAATGAAATGAAAGGAAGCAATGGTGGGATTATAAGGGGTCATGTGTGCTTTAGGGAGGTTTCATCTATGGGCTGAAATGGCCAAATGATGTCATTAGGACTCTATTGCCACATGGACAAGGAAGAGGGGAGGGTCCCCAAAGGAAGGGGTGTGGGAGTGGAAAGTGCCATATATCTACCACAGAGAGGTGGTGAGGGGTGGGAGGGGGCAGAAGAGATCACAGAAGACATAATTGGTGCTTGAGTTCCTATGGTATCAGGGGCTCCACCTTCTAAGACAGCTGCTCTTGGACAGCATGTCTCTAAGTCCAGCTGAAACCTGCCTCTCTCTAACTTTAATTCATTTTAGTTTTTCTCCTAATAACAAGGCAAAACAAATATATTCTTCTGATATGCTATTCAGCTGCAGAGATTTCAAGGACCTGAAGCCTCCAAGGAGGTTAAGTATTTTCATCTTGCAGTTTTTAGGAGACGTAAGCGAGGTCCATAGAGGTGATGTCACTTGCTTGAGTTAGCCCAGCTGGGGTTGTTGTACCCACAGGGCAGGCTCTACTCCCTATACCACCCCTGCCTGTCATTGTTGGCAGAGGTTCTGACTTAGTGGCTCACCAAGTGTAGGTCAGGAACAGTGTACAGAATGAATGACCAGAACTCCAAGGAGCTCACTTTGCTAGCTTCTAGTATGAAGGCAAAGAATAGTTGCTGTTCAACTTGGTAATAACTGTCTCACACTGAGTGTCCACCATTGGTGTTTGACAATAAATAATGTCTCAATTAGGTTTCTCTGTAGTGAACAACAGAAACTGACTCTGGCTGATTTAACAACAACAACAGAAAGAACTAATAAAACCAGGAAACCCATAGGGTCCTCAGGAAGGCTGGCAAAGCATTGTAGGCCCAAGTTAGGTTAACCACCCCATTTATGCCTGGGACTAGCCTGGCGACAGAAACCACAGGTTGTTCTGGTAATCTGGCTTGCACCAGGCTCAGGTTGTTGCTGCTGCCAGCCCTGCCATTCTCTCCACCTGCTTCTGCAGCTGGAACTCCATGATGCTGGGCTTATATCCTCCCTCCACCTCTCAGGAGATAGGGGTAAGGCTCAGTTTTCGACTGATCCAGTTTGAATCACTCCCCACACCTTAAGTGGAAAAACAAGTATCTGATTTTACAAGTGGAGATTCTCCCAAATTTAAAAAGGAGCCCAGATCTTGGGCAGTCTCAAACCTTGCCCTATTTCCTCTGAACTTTCTCTTTGGACAGATACTCTCTGTTTTTCTATCCCCAATTCATGGACAAGACCTCTAGAACCCTTGCCACACTGTCATTAATATTTGGCACCCAGAATTGAAGGTAATCCTGCAAATAAGTTTTGACAAACCCAAGGTACAATAGGATTCTTTCTTTCCATAGCCAAATCCTTCACTTCCATTAATGCAGTATTGATTTCATGATTTTTCCAGGCATCCTTACTATAATAAAGACTCATGTTAGCTCATGTTACACTTGTGGTCAAACTGAATCCCCAAGCTCTTTTCATTTGAAAGATCTCCTTAATCATTTCCTTATAAATTGACTTATTGGCTACACATATGCACATATAACTGAGTAATATAAAACTGTATTTGTAATACTTCCAACTATTTAGTTCACACCCTTAAATTCCTTTATTTGGTTACTTCACCCAGAAATTGCAAACCAGTGGCCCCTGGGCCAATTTGGCCACACATTCATTTTGTTGGACTGAGTTGATGTTTTTTGAGAGCTGAACTAGTTGCCAAGTGTTGAATACAGGAGACTGCACGTGAAAAGCAGGCCTTCTGCCTTCTCTTAAGAAGCAGCAGGAACTGGCAATGCTGGGTCTTCCTCGGGCAATGTGTGACTGGTTGGGGCTGAGTGGCAGCTATGCTTGGCCACGAGCATGGTTCACTGCAGTCCCCACTCTGTTCATCACCACCCCTAGCCCTGCTTCATTCACTTGCACACCCCATCCAGCCTCTGACTTAAGTCTGTTTGCAGCCTGTTTGTGATCCTGCTTCCTGTGACCAGCACACACTGGTCCAAAGAGCGACCCCCAACCCTGACCAAGTAACTGACAGGGTTTAAACGTCAAGCTGTGACTGTCTGATGAGGGCCTGTCAGTGCTAAAGCCATTGTATGAAAAGCTCTTGCAACTTCAACCAGGTTTCCTGTCAGGTGGCTTGTGAAATAAACGCAAATACAGAGAGGAGTCAAGTGAGATGAGGTCCCGTGTGTAAAAATCTGGCCAAGTATTGGCTCGGATCCTGCAAGGTGCTCCTGATTCTTATTATCTGTTTGTCTCCTTTGAAAACCTAGCCAGAAATGGTATTATTGCTCACAACTGAAGTACCCAGGACATGTCACCATAAGAACCCTGCTCTCTGTAGTGCTCCCTTTACCCCAGGGCTCCCATCAGGATGTGGGTCACCATGTGTCCTGTGCTCATGCCACCTGTTTTTGGGTCAAGCATTCTGGGTCCTCTCCAAAGTTCCCCTTTGCTTATCCTGTGGGAAAAATCAAGAGTTAAGATGATAATGTGAAGGTATTTCTGGGCTTCCTGATGTGCTTTCCTTCCTCAGCACCCCCAAGAGGCCTGCTCTGAGGTTTAGTCTGTCAGGCAGCTCAGCGATGCCCTCTAACTCAAGCAGGTGCCAATTCTGAAGAGACAAATACATATGAAATGCACACCATGGGCTGCCCCCCACCAAGCAATGGCAGAGTCTCCTGCTGCCATCCGCAGCAAAGTTTCCAGGAAGGATAAGCTTGACAGGCGCTCAGGAGACCTGGAAAGGAGGCAGTAAGATCTGCGTTCAAATCACCACCAGGGGATGATTCTGAGCCGTACTATGCACCAGGCACTGCCTGCCGCACTGGGAAAATTACAGTGTAAACACATGCAGCTTACGGTCCCATGGCATGTGATATTTTCTGTGGCTTAGGGCTAGGAGATGCAAAAATGAGCGAAATTCAGCCTCTATGATTTTATAATTATGAGCCTCACCTTTCTCACATGCAAAATGAGGTTAAAATGATCATAGGGCTGCGTAGGGCTCAAATAAAATAAAGCACAGGCATGCTCTTGGCATTTGTCTCAATAAATACTGCATTTTCTCTGAAAAATCCAAAAACTTACACCCGACCTCACACACCTCAGGCGGACTTGTTGGGCTGTCAGTCCCGTGAGAGCCGAGAGCCCAGCCTGGCGAGTCAGCCGGGCCCTGCGTCGGGCGCGAGCGCGCGGGGAAGGAGAGCCGCCGCCAGGGGGCAGCGCGCGGCAGGGAATCCCGCCTGGTCCCGGCCCGCCGCCCGCTCCCAGATCGCTGCCGGTACGCACTTCCGCCGCTCTGACGCTCTGGAGCCCGGGCCTCTGGAGACCGCGCACGCCCCTCCCGGCGCCCCCCAAGGAGACTGAGAGGGGCTCGGGGACGGCGTGAGCGGGGGCGCGGCGGGCGGCCCGGCACCGGCGCCCGGGTGTGGGTCCCACGGGCGGCGGCGCCCACCTCGGCCCTGACTCGGGAGGGCCTGCTGCCGCCGGGAGGAGCCCGAGCCGCGCGGGGCGCCCTCGCCATTCCCACTGCCCCCCTCCGGCCTCGGCCGGCACCCGCCCGCAGCTCCGTGCGGTCACGCTGGGCGCCGCCTGGAGCCGGGCCTGCCCGGGACGCCCGGGTGTCGTCGAGGAGCGCCCTCGGGCTTGGCTGTGTCTCCAAGCCGTCCGCTGATGCTGGTGAGGACAGTCGGGGTAACAGCGCCCAAACTTTCCTTCGCGGTGGCGCTGGGAGGAAGCCGCCGGCTCTGAGGCTCTCGGAGCCGAGGGAAGACTCGGGTGACCGGAGGGCGTGGGGCCCAGCCTGCGCGGAGGGCCCCCCTAGTCCCGGAGCTCTGGAGGGCCCCGCCGGGGCAGGACCAGCCGCCCGCGCGCGCTGTCTCCCTCCCTGCTCCCCGCAGTGGCCGTGACCCCCGCGCTCCCCGCGCACGTGCTCGAGGCGGCGGCGGCGGCGGCGGCTGGGTCCGGCAGAGCCCGCGGGGACTGCTACTTGCCCGCAGCGCGGGGCGCATGGAGGCGCTGCGGGGGCGGCGGGACTCTCCGGCTGCGCGGGGAGCGCGCGCGCGGCGCCCAGTTCTCCCGGGGATCCCGACCGGCCGCGCCTCGCTATTCCCGCCGCGGGGCTCTGGGCCGCGGGCAGCCTCTTTGAGCGCAGAGTCCGCCGAGGGTCGTGCTGGCCGGCGCCCCTAGGTCCCCGCGCGGGACGGACAGGTGAGCCCGGGTCGTAGCGCCGCGGACCCGAGGACCTGCCGGGCTCGGCGGCCGGGAGTCGCTCCGTTTTCCGCCCCAGGCGAGGAAGTAGCGGTGGGGCCGTGCTCCTCCGGGGATCCCGCCTCGGCCCCCGCACCGAGGCTGCCGCTGCGCCTCCCCATGCTGCTCGGGGCTTCCTGGCCGTGCGCGTCCCGGGCCGCCGCTGCGCAGAGCGAGGACGACGACGACGAGCCGGGCGGGCAGCGGGGGAGGGCGGCGGTCGCGGCCGCCACCGCGGACGAGGACATGGACGAGTCGTCGCTGCTGGATCTGCTGGAGTGCTCCGTGTGCCTGGAGCGCCTGGACACCACCGCCAAGGTGCTGCCGTGCCAGCACACCTTCTGCCGCCGCTGCCTGGAGAGCATCGTATGCTCGCGCCGCGAACTGCGCTGCCCTGAGTGCCGCATCCTCGTCGGCTGCGGCGTGGACGAGCTGCCCGCCAACATCCTGCTGGTGCGCTTGCTGGACGGCATCCGACAGCGGCCCCGCGCCGGCGCCAGCCCAGGCAGCAGCCCGCCCGCGCGCCCCGGTCCCGGCCCCGGCCCCAGTTCGGGGGGCGCCTCCGCGCTTGCGGGCGGCGGGGGTAGTGCAGCAGGCAGCGCCCCTGGCTCCCCGGTGTTCTTCCCTTCAGCCGCGGGCAGCGCCACCGCCAGCTTGCGGGAGCTGACGGCCAGCAGGAGCTCAACTGTGGCAAAGGTGGGTACCTGCTTCGCGGTGTGGCTCCACGGATGTGTATGTGTGAGCGCGCGGGCGTGGGGCTTATGCTGGGCGGCAGAGGTGAGGTGGCCCCACAGGGTCGGTTACTTGCCGCTTTCTCTAACTTACCTCCCGTTGTGCGTGTAACCGGTCAAGTCCCATTTGCCAACTATGGGACTCCCTGTCCCTTCCATCTCCCCCTCTCGCTGATAAACTTCTTGTCAGTACCTGTGGTCTGTCGGTCCTCCTCTTCTGGAATCCCTCTTCCCACTACCTGCACTTGCTTTGTTGAAGCATGTGGTCCCACAACGTCTCATCCCCGTTTCCAAGCCTGCTAACATCCCATCCTCCTGCGGGATAGACACCTGTCCCCTTTATGTACTCTGCTCACCTCCAGTCGCCCTGGTCCCTCTGCCTCTGCTTCTTTAACTTTGCTGGGCCCTCCCTTTTCAGAAATGACCTTCTTTCTCTGAACACCATCCCAGCACACATTGTCTGCCTGGCCTGCCTGAGGTGAACTTAGTTCTTAGTATGTTTGTAGGGTTCTGATTGCTGCAAAGACCTTGGGCTTCCTAACTTGTGCCAGGCAATGGAGGGTTGGGCAGAGGGAGCTCTGTGACTGTGTTGCTGGAAGAATGCAAATTACAAACTCCCTTTAACTGGAAGGAAGGAGTTAACCCTGAAACCTGTGGAATGGCATTTGGTTTGATAGGAAGTCCAGGTTTTCTCCTGGCTCTTGAGCTGCATTACAATCCCCATGGGACATCATTTGAGGTGATTTTGGTTCAGCTGCAGTATATACCATCCACTATTTCTGTTCCAGTGGAAAGACCTTATCAGAGAATTTCAGAGATTTGATTTCAGAAGCTACTTAGAATGTATTAGTTCACATCCTCCGTCACCTCTGGACTGTTAGTAAGGGGGAGGGTAGCCTATGGATGCTGATTAAGTGACAGAAATGTACTCATGTTAAAGCATTATCTTCTTTAAATGTAGGAATGTCTATTTAAAAGCAAAATACAGTTTTTATTTAAATTGTTAATAAGATAATTGTTGATCTATTAGTTATCATTAGTTTTAGGAAACAACCATGTTCCTCTACTTTTGATGAATTAAGGAGCTGGTGGAGCATAACTTATTTAAATAATCTTTTCTATGTTTATAAAACAGGTACTTGGAAAATTTTGCCGTTTGAATTACTCAGTACTGCCAAATCTCTGAGGTTAGGAACTAAAGTCCTTGGATGTGGAACTTTAGATTTAAATGTCATACTTCACCAAACTGGGTGATCCTATGGATCAGAAAGAATGGAATCAAGAATAGTCAAGGAATATTTATATTTGGGGTCACTGATGAAGAGGAGTTATGTGTTTCTTCTTTGGTTTTAATTGAGATTAAATCCAGTTACAAGTGTTGATGATACAGATTTTTAAACTTTTCCTTCCTGTCCTTGTATTGTTTTAATCTAAGATATTATGAAGGTCTTTATTTGGAAAAGAAGCAGGTAACCTCTTCCTGCTTGGAAAGCTCAGTGATTTCTGGATTGATGCTTTAGTAGCATGAGGGCATTTTGATGGCCCCATGTTTATAGATACCTTTCCACTTCGCCTTCTGTGAACTGTGTTTGGTTAGGAGATAGGGTTTCACCTGTGCTACAAGAAGCTACATAGCTCTGAAGTAGCTCCCGGAGCACTGGGTATCTGTAGCATTAAAATAATTGTCTAAGAGGTTGAACTTATAACTTATGGTAATGATACTTCGTAATGGGGAATTAATTGTTATTGATGGACTTTAGGGTTATTAGTTAGCTTTCTCCACAGACATGTAGTTGTTGGACTGTGTTTACCACTTTCTGTGCTTTAGAGAACATTATTTTTCTCTTTTTTGTGGTGTTAACTAGGTGTGACCCTCAATCTTTTCTTCATAGGATTCATAAGAACTAATTTATGGCATTAGGAAGAATCTGAATTATATCCAATCAATGATCATCTTCAGAGAGGAAGAAGTAGTGGGGGTGAGGATTATAATATCATTTAGTTTCTTATTGTTTTAGTGGTGGGGGGAGATACTTGGGAGACCAGTAATCCTGTATGCTATTTTATATTACCATTCAGGGTAATAGCACATCGGTCCCACTGCATCGCCGGGAATGAGGTGGGACAATTTCAATAATGAAGTATAGAAACCCTGTTTGACAGGCAGAGATGTCAGCTGAAGAGTACTTCCAAATGGCTTCCTTACTTTACTGTTCATTGAAACTGCTTTTCTCCTGATAGCAAAGCTGAATGCTGGATGGTGCTGCAAGTTGTTTGAAAGATAGGTACTCATTATCATTCAGCGAATACCAGATGTGCCTTAATAGCAGGTGGTTATAAATGATGTGGTTCCATATTTTCCCAATGAGAATCTCCTCAAACCTTCTTTTGGGCCAAATGAGATATTTAAAGGTTTTAGGTATTAAGATACAGTCTGCTTTGATTGTTCATTAATTTAGTTATAGTGCGACTTGGGGAATGCGATAATTCCTGTTTGGTTCCACTTGCACTTCATGAAGTAATTTTTTTCCAAACTCTTCACTTGCATCTTTTTCGTGAGGGTTTTTGGTCATCATCAGAGTCACTTAGAATCTTACAACCTCTCAGCTTTGCCTTCATGGGACCATTGAAGATGAGACATGTTTTGAACCGATTAATGATGTTTTCTCTATAAAATCTGTACCAAGTTACAAATAACCATCACCTAAGGCTAGAACTGTTGGTTTCTTCATTAGCCTGTTGGCAAATACTTGCCCTCAAGTGTTGCTTCTTAAAGTAAGCTTTAAAAAGTCCTGCTCACACAGTCTGTTTTAACAAAATTGCCAAATGTGTGCTTAGCTTCATAGTCTAATTTGTTTTTTCTTTTGTCTGTACAGTTTTGCAAGGTGATCCCTTTACTTCCCCCAACTAGCATTGATTGGGGTGTTTCAGGACAACATGTCTTTGTAAAAGGGTTTTGTGGCTCCTAATCTAGTGTTTCGAAGACTACTTTTAAGATATGCTTTACTCAGATATCTGGAAATTCCACTTTTCCCCTGAATGATAAAAACAATCTCTTGTCTTATATTTGGGCACACACAGAATTTACTATATATTTGTGCTGTGCTAGGCACAAACAAGTTAGACTATGAAGCTAAGCACACATTTGGCAATTTTGTTAAAACAGACTATGTAAGCAGGACTTTTTAAAGCTCACTTTCTGGGTGAGTGAGTGTGGATTCTCTTTTTGGAATTGACTGTAATTGGTTGGAAGCCGTTCTGCTCTCTGTACTCAGGAGGTGCCTGTGGGCACTGCACTGGTGTTACTCTAGAACTCTGTGAAGGACATTTTCACATATTTGAGAACTATTGAAAGCTTGGATAACACTTTTAATGGTATAAATCATGGCATTAGATCTTAATTAGTTTGTCTATATTGTCTATCTGAAGGTAATTTGGGATATGTCTATCCCAGTATTTCCAATATATTGGAAATTTCTCGTGTGTTCAGTTATTGTGACTGGGATCCTGTAATCGAAAAAAATTAATTGGATATACATATCTATTCAGTATTTTATTTTATAAAAAAACGTATCTTTGTCTTTGTCTTTGTTCACCATATTTTGGATGTAGGGATGAGGGCTTTTTTTTTGTTTGTTTGTTTGAGTTCCAAATTGTCTTTCTAACTTAGACTACAACCACATTTGATGATTTTCATTCTTTTCATTCTGTTTCTTTCATACAGAGTGAGAACTAAGATCTTCAAAGAATTCTGAGTGGAACATCTTCTATATTTTAAACAACCTTCTCAATGTTTTGTGTTTTTGTTGTTGCCAGATTTGACAGTTGTAAAGCAGTCTGTTTTTGATGAGTCTTTGCTAAGCAATCACCAAGGTTTCTCAAGGAGTTACTATTTTACATTCATGCTTTTTTGGTTTGCATAATATTTAATTAAAATTTATATTTCCCATTATAAATACACTTGTGTAAACATGCTTGGGAAGAACCAGAAATTCCTGGTAGCATAGCCCTCCCTAAGAATGATGGGCAGGCTGGACAGTGACCAGTCAGTTGTCCATGGGCAGGGTGCCTTAGACCGTCTAAAGGAGGAAATGGAGTCTTGGTTAGTCCAGGTGGTCAGCTAACTGGAGGCTGGTTTAGAGAATGGCTGTAGTATTAACACTTTGTGTGCCGGTGCCCTTTAAATTTACCAACCCTTGGGGCCGGCCATTTTCTGTGCTACCACATGAATGGTATAAGCATTCAATAAAACACACACAACTCCAGAATTACTGGATATTAAAAAAACTGTAATATCTCTCATAAAACACCTTACACTTTCACCAAAACAATGTGTAAAGCTTCTAGACTGAGTATGATCAAAGAAATAGCTCCTAATAGTTCCAAATAAATCCACCGTGGCGTGAAAAACCAGACTAGGTGAACACATATTAATACGTGAGCGGCCACCTGATACTGGTGACAAAAACACGTACTAATACGTGCGCGGACCACAAAGTGTTAATAAGCAAGTTGATATGTTCTTTAGTTATTGACAGTTGAGCAGCTCATGCTTGAGATTTTCTGTTTAACAATTATGGAGTGCCTACCCAGTACAGGGCACTTTGACATTTGTCACCTCATGTAAAGTTCATCAGAAGAGTCCTCAAAAATGTCCAAATAGGAATTCCATGCAATCCAGTTATCCCACTTTTGGTTACTTATCCAAACGATACAAAACCATACATTTGAAGCTCTACATCTATCCCCATGTTCATTGCATTATTATGCACAATAGCCAGGAGCTGAAGCCAATCCTTGTGCCCACTGACAGATAATTGGATAAGAAGATATGATATAAATACACAATGAAACACTCAGTTACCAAAAAAAAAAAAAAAAAGTGAAATCCCAACATTTGCAACAACATAGATGAACCTAGAGGGTATTAGTGATATGAGTTAGATAAAGACAAGCACCTTATGGCTTTGCTCATGTGGCACATAAACAAAACAAATAAAGGAATGACATAAAACATAATTAAACGTTTAGACTATGAGGTGGAATTTGGGTTTACCAGAAGGGGAAAGGGAAGAGAGTCAGTGAGTTGGGTAAATGATGAAGGATAGAAGTGGACTTTTAGTGCTAAACATAATGTGGTCTATACACTGTGAGGCACACTGAAACGTAATGTTACTTAGATAAAAATTTAAAAAAAGAAAAGTTCACCCTAAGCTTGAAAAGTGGGGGTGTCATCATTCTTTGAGATCCAGAGAGGTTGCTCTGTGGGCTGAGGGCAAAGTCAGAGGGCTGGGAAGGGAATGGGTTGGGACCTGTATTCAGCTTACGTTCTGCTGCCCTTTCCAATTCTCTCAGTTGTGTGGTGGGCATTTTGTTGTTGGGTCTTGAATGTAACAAAGACTCCAGAGGAGAAGGCATAGAGGCTGGGGGGCCTCACATGAAGACAACGCATAGGATTACAGACTACTGGTTGACTTGTGGTAACCCTGATAACAAGGGGAAGACATCAGTCTTGGTGATGTGACAGTTGAGTCATAGTGAAGTCCTTTTTGGACCTGTTTTTAGAAGGCTCCTGAGTATGGAAACAGCACCATTGAGACTTAGTCCTGAGTTCTGTATCACTATGTGGGCAGCTAGTAACTAAAGCTCATGGAACGCCTGCCATGTGCCTGGTCTTTTCTGAGTACCTGCTGTGTGTCAGGGGGTGAATTAAGTGATTTAAGTGAATCTCATCTATTCCTCATTACACTTCAGCAGGGTAGCTAGATAACACTGATGGGGAAACTGAGGCTCCAAGATTCCTTGGCTCATGGGTACATAATTAATAGGGGTATACTTGAAAGATGAACGTTGGACTGACTGGCGGGGTGTCTTCACGAGTAAGAGTCCTCTCACTCTATTACAAGCCCAGCTGACTGGAGACCAGGGTTCCGGATGTGGGCAGAATGACCCCTTAGATCTGTTTTGCCCTGTGCTGCAGGCGCTTTGCCAGCAGGAGGCTGCCATTTTGCAACCCCTCTGAGTCCCATGGGGCATTGGCGGGAACAGTGTAGAGCAGTGTGGTCCTGGGGAAAGAGCGTCACATCAGCTATGGCTTTGGTGATGAGCTGCAGGCAGCCCTGTGCGCGTGCTGTGGGCGGCACACTTAGAGTCTGCATGGGCTGAGCTGGCTGACAGGCTGGCTGTGTTCTGTCTTCAGGGCTGCACATTAGTCTACCTTTCTGCCTTGCTGCTACATTGATCTCACCTTCAGCCCACACACTGGGTCTCAAGATAGATGCTGTAGCCTCAGGCATCAGATCCTGTGCACCACTCAGAAGCAGAAAAGAAAGGTTTCTTTCATTCACCCTGTCTGAACTGGTGAGCAAACTGTGGCTTGGCCACCCCCACACTCGACCCCTCATACTGCCGAGGCCAGTGTTGCATCCCAGGCTGCTGCCTGAACCAACTGCAGGTTGGCCAGGGCTTGGGACACAGTTGTTTCCCGTCCTGCTGCAGCCCCACGACCTCCTCTGAACACGATGCAGCCAGATCCCTGGGCTCTGGAGTATCATGGAGGAGAGGATGAGGGCCGAGGCTCAGTGGGTGGCCAGGAATGGCACAGGGTTGGGAGTCCCGAATTCCTCAGTTGCTGCCATGTGCTCTTGGAAAATAGTTCAGCTTTTACAAGGCTCCTTACCAGTGAGTGAGGGATACTCTATGATTTACTGAATAAATGAGATGATGTATGTGCCTCATGGAGCACACAGTGTCTGTCACAAATACAAACATCTCAAAGTCTTGTTTACCAAATGAAGCATGCTTCACAGGGCCTGCCTTACTACCAGTGTGTCACTTAAATAGTATCTTAAATGAAGGGTTTGTTTGTGTGTTGAGTGTGCTGCCATACTTGGCCTTTAGATTCAGAGTGGGCTGTGGCAGTGACTGGAATGCTGAGCATTAACCCCGGCCAGGTGCTTGCATCTGAGCCCTACAAGCTTCAGTACAGTGGGGGGAAAAGTCCAAGCCATAATCTGTTTTTAGAAAGGGAGCAGGGTAAAGTAATTCTGCCTAGTTGCATATACAGCTGGTTGGCAAGCTCTCCTGAAACAAAAAATACCTCCTTCCTCTGTGGACACAATAGTTTGTCCACACAACTGGCTAGATGATCCTGCGCAGTGTGGTGGAGGTGAGCCAAATTGTGTCCAGTTGTTCCTACATTCCTGCTTCTAAGAGCCCCCTTGCTTGGTGGAGCATGAAAAGACTGGGTTTCAATTATGCAGTTGTTTCAAGTGTGTATGTAATCTCTATTTTTCACAGTTAACATGCTCTTTCTTTATGTATATTTCTGAAATAAAACATCAGCAAGGATGTAGTCGGGGGAATGTTCTTTATAGCACCCTTTGAAGAGGCCAATGCCAGTTTTTATCTCATTTGTCTTGCTTGGAAGATCTTCAGATTTGATGAATTAGAAATGCATGCTTGATGTGTATCCTGGTGGAATTTTAATTAGCTTTAAAAGAATAGGATATCAAACTGAAAGTGTTGGCAGTTGTGAATGGTTAAAAACTGTACCATCTCACCGTAGTGGAGGGCTCCTTTTTCTTTAGTGGGATTAGAATAAAGGAGTGCATAAGGTAGTAGCACAGTTTGGATTCTGCTCCCACATTGCTGCCTTCTTTAAACCTGACTTTGGTCCTCATGGAGTGTGGATATTTGGAGATGCAGGGGTCCTTTGGGAGACTAGAAGGAGCAGCTGAGTGGAGTTGCTTGGTCAGTTACTCCTGTCTGCCACATATGTTTCCATTATTAACTGATATGGTTATCTGCGAACCATAATGACATCATGATGTTTGTATTTCTGCTTGATGCAAAGTGTGTGTAATGCTCACATGAATTTATATGAGTTTAAATAAATTTCCACAAGAATTCAAGTCAATGAAAGTATTGAGAACCTTTATAAATGTCCTGGTACTGGGAGTGGATTTGCATGTTCTGTTGCTGAGAGGGCCCAGACCTGAAAGCAACTTGTCAGCAGTGCTCTGAGCAGAGGAGGCACCGCTGGCCAGGGGTTCATCTCACAGGGAGGCTGTAACATAGTTGTTCCAGAAATAGCATATGGATATGTTTCTATCTCCTGCTTCACTGAACACATATTTGAGTGCTTACTGTGTACCAAGGCACTACACTGAGTAATATACTGGTCTCTAGAAAGTAGCATCAAAATTTGCTTTCCATCTCACTGGCAAAGGAAGCACCAAGCTGTTTTTGGAGTCAGCATTAAAGTTCTAGCAACAACTACTGTACTCTCCGTGACTTGAGACTTCATTTCTTCCACACCAAAACTGAAACACTGCCACCTTATCTTTATATATTTTTTAGAAATTTCTGTAACAAATACTGTTTATGAAAAAGTGGATTCCTTAACTCTATAATCATACTCCATATTCTGCATAACTTGAAAATAGCACCTGTTTTCCCTTTCTAAGCGTGACTAAAGGCAATCAAAGCCAAATGCATTTGTGCAAGAAAAAGCAGGTAGAGCGTTGAGGATGGTGTGGGCATTCAGTCTGCGATAGATTAGTACTACCTTAAGGCAGGCGAGTAATTACTCTTGCCTTTATCTACCTAGTCCATGATTCCTGAGAGTTTATTTTGTCACTAGGAATGACTGAAAGATCAGTCCTCCTCTAAAGAAAGGACACTTCTTATTCTGCTGGGTAGCACTTGTTTTGTGCCTCTGTGAGTGCATTTGTGTTGCTTACTAGTTAAAATTTACCAGAGTTAAGTTTTTTCTTTATTAATTAAAAAATTATGATTCCTACAACTTTGGGAATCTACCTGATGCTGATACCAGACAAAAGGGGCCTTTTAAATTTGGGCAAAGGCAGTGCCCCAGTTGCTTACCGGTTACTATATTGGTTCTACACCCACGTGCACATTTGCAAGACTTCAGGGTTAGGAAACAATAACAATAGGATTTATTTAACAGGGAAAAAGCAAAGAATTACTGAAGTCAACATATGGCCGTTTACCTTACTTAAAGCAATGTCCAGTCCTTTAAGTCCCAGAAAAGTAACAAAGGTGGCGTCTTCCCGCCACTGCTGAGGTGGAGCTCCTCTTCCAAACAGTAGGCCACGTTTACAAAATGGCGTCTTCCTTCTTCAGCAGATGTGCAACAGCCAGAGTGTAGGCCAGGTTCCAACTCACGAGAACGACACAGGACGCAACTGGAAATGCTCTCAAAACTGCCGTGATGCTCCAGCACAGCATCAGGCCAGCAAAACTGCAAACAGCAACTACAGCAGCCAGACGGCCCCACAGACTGCACTCACGCATTTTAGGACGGCGCCCGCTTCGGGCCTCTGCCTTTTTCCTCCGGCTGCAGTAAAAACAAAACTGGGAGCAGTTTCCTTCGCTCGGCTACTTGCAAAACCTCCAAAGTCACTAAATATTCCAAAAACGCTCAGTCCGAAACTCTACATTCTGGCGGTTCAAAAACTTCTGGCGTCTGATTTCCAAACTCTCAATCTTGGTGGCTACATTTTCTGCCGCTGATTCCTCTATTCCTACATCATGATGACTCTACTTCCCCTTCTTCAGTCCCTTTTATTTCTCATCAGACTCTCCACCCCAAACTGCAAACTTAGCATTTTCCCTGGGGCTATTCATTCTCATCAGCAAACCCCCTCCAGAGGGCACGACCTCCACCAGACTTTGGACTCAGCCAGGTTACAGTGCCACTGGTGGACAGGCTGAGCTTTGGCATATGTTCTGTGATAGCATTTTTTCCTAGAGTAAAATGGTTACTTCCCAACAATTCAGCTGAGGTGACAGCCTTGGATTCTGAGTACTCCAGCCTGCATTCTACGGCTGGGTGGGAACACACCTGACAAATGGCAGTGGCCTGCTCAGTCGTGATTGCAGCTCTTCAGTCAGCCTTTCGCTGAAGGAAGTGTGTTCATTCCCTGCCATGCACTGCCTGCAGCTTCATGGCTGAGGGCCCAGCTAACGGGTGGTATTTGATGTGTGTGATTTGCATTTATAAGCCAATGAAGGCTGTTTGTCTCAAATACAGCTGCTCTAAAAAGCAGGGCCCTTATCCTAAGTGCCCAGACACAGATGAGTGGATCAGGAAATGGTGGTATCTATACTCTGGAATATATGCTTTGGTATAAATACTATGGAATACTATTCAGCTTCATAAAAAAAGATAAACACTCATTATTTGTCACAACATAAGTGGACCGAAGGAGATCATTCTAAGCTAAATAAGTCAGAAAGAGAAAGAAAATTTCGACAGTTTCACTTGTATGTGGAATATAGAGACACCAAACAGGGTCAGATAAAACCAAACTAATAACAAACCCTAGAAATCTGACTGTATGATTGAGGCTACCAGAGGGGGCCAGTGGACTCTATTGGAGGACTGTAGCTGTGTGGGTGTGGTGTGGTAGCATACACTTAAGGGTGTGATCCTATACCTATACCTGTAAGTCCTATACTGTGTTGGAGACCAGTATTACCTCATAAGTAAAGAAAGTGGAGTGAGTTATTGACTAGAGATAGTCTCAAAATATCAAAACTGCCCACTTCACTGAGGTAGCGAGGTTGAGATGGAAAGAACAGGGCCAGCAGAGGCTCCGTGTAAAACCAGGTGGCATCTCCCTCGCAGATCCTCCAAGTCGTGCTGGCACCTTCCTGAGGGTCTCAGGCTGAGGTGCTGGGACTCCCCTTTGACCCTGCATTAGCCATTATATTTAGTTTGTCCTTTGTGAACCATAATGCTGCTTAGGGTTCCCTTACATGCTGAAGCTCTTCTGTTTTCCTCAAACTCCAGACATTTCTTGTATTTTTAAATTTAGGTGTTATAAGAAATAGAATTTTCTTGTGAAATATGGTTGATAGTCATTGTAGCACTTTCTCTGTGTCCCTAAACTAATTAATGCATTAACTGTAACCACTTAACACCCATGTGGCACTTTGCCTTGAGTGCTTCATTTGCCATCAACACCCCTTTCTCTATAACCCCAGGCTGTCCGTCTGGGGTTGTTATGAACTGAACAACTCCAAAGACACCCCGACAGCCTGGCCCTGTGAGGATGCCCTGTTACTCTGTGTGCCTTTAAACTCTGGAGGAGGGTCAACTGGGGCTCATTTTCTGATGGCTGGTGTTTGGCCTTCCTGGGGAAGTTACTGGGCCTTGTGTTGAGTAAAGGGAGCTCTGTGGGCTTGTCAGCAGGTGTGGGAAAGGTGGCTGTCACTTGGGGAACTGTTCACTCTAATGTAAATGGGAAAAATTTTGTCAGTGCGGGGAATTTTTAAGGATGTCAGTTTTCAAGGTGACAATCGTCATGTTGACATTTGCAGTTTGGGGGTGTTAACTGGTTTGTTTGCGACCTGGGAGGTGGTGTTCTGGCTGCTGTAGTGTGATCTGGCACAGGTGACAAAGGGAGAGCGCCTCAGGGGTGCTGCTGATTCCATCAGGCACTTGGGAACAGAGTGTGGTGGCCACCCTATCTCCCAGGTGGTGCCTGGCTGTGCTCTTTAATGTTTGTTTATTTTAATAATCCCTTCTGTTTATGTGAAATGGTGCATTAAAAAAATGATGGCAGTTAAATGAAGTTTCATTTGGATACAACTTAAATAAAAAGTTAGGGAGTCAGTTTAAAAAACTCATTAAGTAAACATTGCGAAGCTGAGGCCTGACACTGTAGTGTGGATAAAATTGCCTGAGGGCATAGAGTAAACAGACTTGGTCCTCCCCCCCCTTGCCTCCCTCCCCACGCGCATCCTGACATTTGCCACACAGCTCTTGTTTCCTCTGAGTCTGAGATGCTGGGTCCTGGGCTGAGCTCAGGATTTATGAGCTGGAGAGGGCTGGATGAGGTGAATGTGAGAAACAAGGGCCAGCATTTTATGTTTAGAAGCCAATTTTTGAAAAATAGCTTTTTTGATTTTTTCAATCCAAAGAGTAAGTATGAGAAACTTAACCTTTGGGAATTGGTTTGGGCTGAAAATATAAATGGAGCAAGAGGGGTGAGGAGCGGTGTATGTCTTGAAATACTGTGCTTGGAGATTCAGGGCTTGGCCACTTGCAACTCATGGTACTGCCCGCCACACCTATCTGTAGCAGTCAGGTACCAGGCTAGTCCCTGAACTTAGAAAGTGCAGTCACAGCAGAAAAATGATGCAAGATCCCAAGTGAAGAGATGGGCAAGGAGTAAAAGAAATGGTGAGAGTGTTCTGTCACACACCAATGCTTTGGGGGGTAGGAAGAGGCATGAGGCAGCTGCAGTCTGGGGTGGGCAGAGCCAGTGCTCATCTCAGAACCATGAGCCCTACACTCTGCTTCCTGGTGGAAGGAACCAGGGGTTCATAGTCATGGCAGGGCTATCTGTGTAAGCTGGAATAGAATGCCGAGCTCTAGGGCCTTACCTGGTTTTGATGTCTTCTGAGGTTTGTGGTCATTTTTGACTTTGCTTTGTCAGTGATGTCTGTGTCACCAAGTTTTATCAGTACTCCATGTTGGAAGGAAAAGTTAACTCCTTCCTTACTGCTTCTGAGATAGCAACAAGGCCAGCCCTCTGTCTCCACAGCTCCCTGCTGGCCACTCCCTGCTGGGCCCTGCCACTCTCCCCAGATTACCTATGGAAGGGGTTCTGGGATTGTCCTAAAATAGCATGGACTCTGCTGTGTGCTTAGCCAGAGATCTCAGCCTGAGCCTGGGACAAGCCACGCATGTCACCACAGGAGTTTTGTTATGGCCTCTTAGTGACATTTGCCTGCAGCCTCCCCTTGCAGTCTTTCAGGAATTGTAGGGTGTTGTCCATTGTAAGCCTCCTTTGGTTCAGGGTCTACACTGCCAAAGAATTAATTCATTTCCTGCAGTCCTGCTGGATGCTATCCAGAATATCTTCCCAAGGGGCACTGACAGTTCATGTGCCCTCACTGTTCGGGAGCAGCCCTCTGTGTTACAGCTCTACAGCACCACCCTCTCCTCGTCAGTGATTTCCTGGTCACTCTGCCATGGCTTTCCTCTGCCGTTCCTCTTCCCGGTCGTCCTCTTCCTTCCCTTCCCACTCTTCTCTTGTCTAACATCCACTCCCTTCTCAGTCCTGTTAGTAAACTTCCAGTAGTTAACTGTTTTTCTGTCTCCTCCTGGAAGCCTTCCTGGGTCCTCCTCATCCAACCTAGTGGCCTCTTAAGCTTCCTTCTAAGCAAAAACTTGTTTTCCTCCCACATAATTATTCTAACAGATTCCTTCCCTTCCTGTTTCTATTCCTTTTTCCCTCTAGGTGACTCTGGAGTGAGTCAGGGACTTGGTTTCTCTTTGTCCTAGAGGTTCCTGGAAGAAAAGTCCAGAATTCCTGTTCTGGGAATTGCAGTCACTGTCAGTTCAGTTAATAAATATGGGGAGATGGCTCTCAGTGAGCACATCAGCATATCTGGGCGCTTTCATGGGCTCTATTGGATTTACAGCTGACGAGCAGCCTTGCAGCTCATCCCTGGGGCCGGATGAGCGGTCACATGGCATGCTGTGTGCACAGCAAAGAAACGCAGTGCCTGTGTGTGTGCTTATTATTTTACATCTGCTGCTTAGTCAATATCTGATAAGAAGGATCCTACCAGATTCACACTTGAATCAAGTATTTTATAGTATTAAATGGAATCCTAAGCATAATCCTGCAAATGCTCCCAAAAAAAAGATATCTCATCAGTTATTCAAGAGGGCCCGGATTCATTATTGATTCCAAGTTCTTTCAAAAGTGATTTTGGGGCCTCCCTGGTGGCGCAGCGGTTAAGCGCTGCGCTGTGGAGCTGTCGGCAGTGGAGACGCGAGTTTGACACCCGGCCAGGGAGAATCCCACATGGCACAGCAGACCTCTCCTGCCTCGCCCGCTGCTCCCCTCAGTAGTGTATTTCTGTCGATCTACCTGTTCTTCTCCCCACTCTGTCTCTGGTGAACCCTCTCGCCTCCCCACGCCTCTGACCTGTACCCTGGCTTGTATGCAAAAACAAAATAAATCTTTAAAAAAAAAAGTGATTTTGAAATGATTGTCTATCATGTCCTTTCTAGTTATATCTTACAACTTCTGGAAGTGTGTAATCATGCAGAAGTTAATCAGTTGCTTAGTTAAGATGTCCATCATTTGAGATTGATTTATTTCTTTTTTACTCAATAATTAACACATTTTCAATTTATGTTAATATATTTGTATATGCATATATATCGATTTTTAGAAAATACACATATATTTTCAGTCTTTATAAATTATGCATCTATAATTACTAATTTGATTGGCTAATCATTCCTTTGAATGAAACTCTGGGGACTAGCTGATTTCTGCTGATCCCTAGCCTCTGGCAATATATCATATAATGAAAAAGGTCATGTGGGTGGGTTGTTGGGTGGTGACTTTGACAGTCAGGCCAGTGGAAGGGCCCCTTCGTGCTCTGTGGTCTGTCAGCCCTAGCTAGGTCTTTGTGTGTACCTCCTTCTGCTCTCTTGCTGTGTATTGTCACTGAGGGTGGATCTTGTCTCTGCCACCTGCTTGCTGTGAGACTCAGAAAATAGCCCATTTCCTCAGCTGTTATGCCCCCGTGCAGAGTGCATGGTAGACAGGCAGGGCTGTGTACATGGCTTCTGGGGGTACAGAGTGCCATCAGTGTCGGTGGGGTTGCTCTGCCAGAACTCTTTTAAAATAGTCTTTTTGGTTACATGCCATGGCTCAAACCATCTATAGATTTCTGCACGTGCAGGCTGGCACTTTTGAAGAATGAAAGAAGGATAGAGTAATGGACTCTGGGGAATATGATTGCTGATGGGAGCCATTTTGATGAGTAACAGCACATTAGACTGCAGAGAAATAGTCCATGATGCATAATTAAAGATGGCATTAGTCAGGCAAAGCCCACAGCACTTAAAAATGTGAAAAGGGTAATTTCTAATACTGAAAAGTACATTCATGACTTAAGCAGAGCATAATGTGGTGTATTTGAATCACAGAGTTACTAAGGCTCGGTTGTAGACAGATTGCTTGTTTGGTGGGACAGCTGGTGTCCTTTTACTTTTCAAATATTTGTAGTGACAGCAACCATGGTTAAAAAAAAAGTATTTTAGGTACATTAACAGCTTGTAGATCAGTTCCTGATGGTGGTTTGACTAAAAAAAATTTCTGTTTCTCATTCTTCATGGAGTAGGCAGAGTCCAGGTGAGCTTGGGGCTCTGAGTTCCCATTTGCACTTTCCAGCTTCCAACTCTAGGATCTTTCCTTCGTGCTCTCTTCCTTCTCTCATTTACTCATTTCTTTCTCCTTTAAGCTGGAAGCTTTGCTGGAGTACCTGTACAGAACAGGCACCTTTCTGGGGCTATGGGGAGAGAGCAGTCACGGGAGTAGAGACCTGCCCATGGAGCTCAGGCCCCATGAATCTAAAAGGGGAACTTGTGACCAGCAGTGGCCATCCTTGGCAGAGAGCCTGCACCCACCTGGCACACACCTGACACTATTCAGACTTCTCTGTCAGACACTTGCAACATCATCTGCCCAGCTAGGAATGCTCTCCAGCAAATCCTTTGGCTCTGAGCTGAGACGTCTCTGGCTTGGCTGGCGTCCTTCACTCCACTTAATCAAGATCAAGTGACTGGCAGACAACTTTAGTTATTAATAACACTGCTATTAATATTCATATTGACAGTCATTTTCACTTCTAAACCTCCTTTCATCTCAAAGGTTACCACAGTATTTCTTAAAACACAGATGGTTTCAAAGGAAGGCACAGGGCTCTTGCCCACAGTGAGGGCGACCAACTTGCCGGCTCGAGAGGAGAAACCATGGGAAATTCACTTGTTCACCTGAGCAAGTGCTGCTAAGGTAGCCTGTGCCCGTCTGTCTAGATATGTCCTCAGGGCCTCTGTTGCTGTCACATGTGGCCTGATGGGAGGAAGACGGCACATCACATCACAGCGCTGCATGGCTCTGTGTGCTTATTGACATCACAGAGTCTGACCTCCAGAGCTTACATTTGTCAGTGTCGAGGGGGTGCATCAATAGGCTGTGAATAAAATACCCAGATGGAATGAAGGTATTTTGTAACTCTAATTGGATTTAATTTAGAATAAAAAAATCAGTTCTCTCTGCAGGCAGTAGGTGATATTTTTATCCTTTTGGAAGATTGATATCTATTAAACTTCTGCAGCTGCGTGCCTTTATTAACCTACTGGTTCTCAACTTGGATTGCATGTTGATATTCCCTAGGGAACTTTCTCACACACTGAAGTGTGGACCCAGCCCAGAGGTTCCTGATGCGATTGGTCTGTGCAGCCTGGCATGGCTTGTCGAGGGTGCCCAGGTGATGCTGATGCCCAATTTGAGCAGTAATGGTCTAAACAAGAGAAGGCCTGGAAAAGTTGGTTGAGAGACGGAAGTTCCTAGAAGCCCATTCACAACTTGGGAGAGAAGTATATGGGTCATGAGAAAAAGATCTGGAGGATGCTGCCAGATCTGTGCCTGGACGGATGAGCAGACCCCCGCCTCAGGAGGAGGGGAGGAGGAAGAGTGTGTTCCAACAGGGGAAACAGCCAGCACAGACGCCTATGAGTTCTCAGGTGCTTGGAGCAAACATGGAACTGAATGGAGGTGATTGGGGCACCTAGTGAGTGACCACAAGACCAACTTGAGATAAGGTTGGTTAAGATGATGACAGGTGGTGCAGCAGCTACTGGGAATTTTGATCTTTTACCTGGTGGCACTTGAACATTTTATTTATGAGCTTGGCGCACTGCCTTGCTCATTAATTCACTTAAAAATAATTCCTTAGAAAGATAGTTTCATGTAAAAGTGGTGAATTCAATTCATTAATTTACTTAGTTCTTGTAACAACTCAGTTAAATAGGAACTATGATTGCCCCCATTTTACAGATGAGGAAAGTAAGGCCCACAGAACCTGAGGTGCTTGTTAAGAGGGAGAGTGGTGGAGCGTCATTCTGAACCCAGACAGATTTTGTTTTGGGCTCCTCATTTTTTGTAGGATTGGGGCTGTGAATCTCATTTCACATAGCAGGAATCCCGGGTATGAACTGGAGGTACAATTCGTTCCAATTGCTTCAGTTATCTTAAAATATTTTGTGGTATTTGTCACCAGTTTGTAAAAGGCTGTGATTTATAAAGATGCAAGTAAGTGGAAGAATTTTATAGCTGAACATAAAGAGCATATATAAAAAGAGGAATTGATGGGGGAGTTATGGGGGGGAGGAAGATTCTACCTTTTACATTGCTGAGATGCTCATGAAGACTGGCTCTGCTTTGGGAACTTGGTGCAGGCAAGGCCTTTTTTGGGAGGGGAGAACTTGGTGCAGGGCAACCAGTGTGACATGGGATGTGTTTGAGGAGGTGGGGTCTGTGGGTTCTTGTTTATGGTTGAGGAGTTCTCAGTTCACATGGTGAACTTTATGGAAAATGTGTGCATAATGACCCAAGATATGCTGGATTTTCTTACGTAGTCAGTCTCTCCTGCCTCTCAGTCTCCTTTCCTCTGGTTTGAGTATTAAAATCAGGCCCAGATGTTTGTGGGGCTCCTCATTTGTGACCATGGAGATAGACTGAATACAGAAATATCCCCCCCCACAGCTGTATTTACATGTCTTACGTAAAACCATTTGCAAAAAGTTAATGGATTAATATGTGTTCAAATAGTTTTTAAAGGTTTGAATTTTTAGGTTTTTTTTTTATATAATAGATATTTTTATTGTTATTTATGTCTTTTACATTTTGCATTCCCCTTGGGTAGCCCACCACCAATTCACCCGTGATCCATCTCCATGGTCCCTTGTGTTCTTTTCTATTCCATTTTGTGCCCTTTCCCTTCCCTCCCTCCGGCTCCCTCCGGCTCCCTCCTCTCCCCCTCCCCCCCAATGATTGTCTCTCTCCCACCTGGCCTCCCTATAGTCCTGTTATAAGTGAAACCATTCGATATTTTTCTCTTTCTTTCTGGTTTATTTCACTGAGTATGATCCCCTCTAATTCCATCCATGTCGCTGCAAATTGCATGTGTTTATCTTCTTTGAATGCTGAATAGTATTCCATTGTGTATATGTACCACATCTTCTTGATCCAATCATCTATTTTTGGACATCTGGGTTGCTGCCATACCTTTGCTATTGTGAACAGTGCTGCAATGAACATACGGGTGCATGTATCCTTTCGGATTAGTGTTTTTGTATCCTTTGGGTAAATTCCCAAAAGTGGGATTGCTGGGTCGTATGGAAGCTCCATGTGTAGCAGTCTGAGGAATCGCCATACAGCCTTCCATAGTGGTTGGACCAGTTCACATTCCCACCAGCAGTGTAGAAGAGTTCCTTTTTCTCCACATCCTTTCCAGCATTTGTTACTGCCTGTATTTTTAATGTGTGCCATCCTCTCAGGTGTGAGGTGGTATCTCATAGTGGTTTTGATTTGCATTTCCTTGATTATAAGT